>PVJO010017737.1:0-38400 GCA_004026905.1 Hystrix cristata | reverse complement strand
TGCTATGGGAAGACACATCCAACCTCAGCCCAGATCCGCTTTGTGTTCCACTCCCCCAGGCGCCTTCAGATGCCAGGCTGGATCCGGGGGTGGAGAGCAGTGCAGACCCCCATTCTGCAGATGAGAATACAGAGACTCCGAGTTTATGAGCGTCTGTGTCACGGACTGTGCTGGGGCTCAGTGACCCTCATCTCACTTCCTCCTTGGCTCAGAGAGGGGGTGGTGCTTGCCCCACAGCACCAGTGGGGACAGGAACCAGAAAAGCAGGTGGGAGGGCTGGGTTTAGCCCTGCTGAGCTGGGTGCCCCCATCCTGCCACCAGACACCATCCGGGTCCTTGGAGGAGCTGAGTGGGCAACATACAGAGCCCATGGGGTCTCCAGTGGCTCTTGCTTTGGCACAGAGGGGAAGGAGAAGGGGACAACAGTACCCCGGTTCTAGAGAGCCCCCACTCGGGGAACCAGTTTATAGCCCAGTCCTCTGTCTCCTGTCACTCACAACCTGGCGGCTTGCTTCTTCCAAGGAGCCCTCCTGGGTTGCTCCCTCAGCTACGCTGTCCCCAGAAGTCCCCCCATCAAGCCCTTGATGGCTCCCCTGTTGGAGTCACTCCACACTAGACTCCTCTCCCCAAACAGACGGGCTCACTGAGGGCTGCGGGTTAAACATGCAGGTTCCAGGGCCCCTGTCCCCCGATATTGCCATGTCTCAGGACTTGGGGGGGGGACACTGCTCCTACCGTGAGTCGCGACACCCAGTTAGAAAGGAATCTGCGGACACCGACGGACCTGAATCTTCCGCGTGCCCATAATGAAGCACAAGGTGTGCCCCCCAACTTGTTGAATAGGGCTCGCAGCCCCCCACCCCCCGGCCCAGGCTCAGAGGCTCTGGGGCATCCAGGCCCGGCCCTGGAGATGGACAGAGCCCCCCAGACCCCGACAGGGGCCCGCAGAGCAGGGGCTGAGCCCCGCACCGGAATCCCTCCCTCCCGCTAGCTCAGCTCTCCAGGCTCCGGCGACGCCACCGATCCGGTGCGGGCTCCAGACACCAGACACCCCGTTTGCCTTTCTGCTGGGCGCCCCCAGAGCGGGGGCACAGGGAGGCGCAGGGCTGAGGGCCCCTTCCCCGCACCGGGTCCCCGCGCCCTCGGCCCCAGCCGGCGTCCCCATGGAGAGGGGCGCAGCTTCCCCCGGCTCCCTGCTCCTCCGCGGCGCCCCCTCGGGCGACAGGGGCACGCCGCGAGGGGAGGGTCGCCGAAGTTTCCGGGGGGAGCACCGGGGGTCTGCGGAGAGGGGCGCGCGTGGGGCCGCGGTCCCGGCTGCGGCGCTGCCACTCACCTGGGCGGCTCCGCGCGGACGCGGCGCGGGCTGCGGCCGGGGGCCCCGGAGCCGACACGATCCGCCGCCGCTGCCGCCGCCGCCGCCGCCGCCGCCGCCTCCCGGGCTCCTCCGCCGTGCGCGTCCCCGCCGCGCGCGCCCGACGCCGGCCTCCCCCGTGCGCGTGGCTGGGGCGCGCGGCGCCGCGCGGCGGGGCCGCAGGTGTGCGGGAGACACGTGGGCGCAGGTGGGGACGCAGCCGGGCGGTGGCGCTCGCATCGGCCCCAGGACCCCCTGCCCCACAGACCGCGGGGCAGAAGGCGCCAGGGAGGGTGGCAGGTGGTCAGGTCTGGAGCCTCCACCTCCTCGCGGCCCCCCAGGCCAGACCTCCGGGGTCTGCAGCTGTCGCGCCGGGCGGCCCGGGGGCAGCCCAACCTCTGTGCTCCAGAACCTCCCGCGGCTCCCTCTTACCTTCCAGACGCTGTTTACACTCCCCACTTTTTTTTCCCTTGCAGTAGTGAGGGTGGAACACACGGCCTTTGCGCTGAGCTACTTCCACAGCCCCTTTTTTATTTTTTTATTTTGAGACGGGGTCTCGCGAAGTCACTGCGTCGCCCAGGCTGGATTGAAATTTGCAGTCCTCCTGCCTCAGCCTCCCAGAGTTCTAGGATGACGGGTGTGTGCTGCCCTGCCTGGCTGTAGCCCGAGTCTTTATGCAGTTTGGGCAGCCGCGGGTGTTCTCAGGTCTGGGAACCTCGAACCAAGAAGGATTCGGGGCCCTGTTGGATGGAAGGCACCCAGCACAGGGTGGTCACCTGGGCCAGCGAGCCATGACTGCCTGGTGAGGAGCAGCCAGGGCAGCAGGGAGCTGGGAGCAGGGTATCCCGACCCCCAGGACAGGGTCTGTCCTCTAATTTGCCTGGCACTTGCTGCTTGTGCCTTGGTCACTGTTTCCAGGGTTGGGGGACACTTCTGCAGCTCCACTGACAAGCAGAGAGAGGCCCGGATGCTGAGTGTCCCCAGCGAGGGGTGAGCTGCGGGCCTGGCTGCCGGGAGCCTGTGTGTCACTCTGCAAGGCCCACCCCGTGCCCACCCCCACCCTCCCCGCCCTCTGCGTCCTCCGCGGTGGCTTGGCATCCTTGTTGCCACCTGTGACTCAAGCCGGCTCCATTCCCAGACTGTCGCGTTGGCCAGAGGCCCAGAAACTGCATCCTGGGAGGCCGAAGGCCAGCATCACCCCGCCCCAGGACCAGGCACGGGGTGGGTGGCTTCCTTGGTGCTGAGGCGAGGTCTAAGAAAAGGACGTGACCCCTCTCGCCAGAGTGACCTCGGGGAGGTCACTTCCCCTCTCTGAGACCTTCGAGGTTCTTGGGAAAAGGCATTCATTGAGTGCCTGTTGTGTAGCAAGTTGAGCGACAGGGGCAACAGATCTGTGACACAGCACAAAGGCGTGGGAGGGGCACCACCCAAGCTGGGGACCAGGAGGCTTCCCCAAGGAATGTGAGGGACATTAGCCAACCACCTGAGATCGAGTCTAGGTCCTCCTGTGTCCTGGCCTTGTGACCGTGGGGGGGATCTGTCCCCTCCAGACTCAGTGTCCATATCTGTGAAATGGGCAATCAGAAGAGTTCCTGTCTCAGGCAGGCCTGGTAGTGCACACCTGTGATCCCAGCACTCAGGAGGCTGAGGCAGGAGGACTGCTGCAAGTTCAAGACCAGCCTGGCGTACACAGCGAGACTTTGTCTCAAAACAAACAAACAAACAAAAAACCAGGGAGTGTTTCTGTCTCCCAGGACTGTAGACTCTGCCCTCAGTGATGGGGTCAGGCCAGAGCGCCCCACACCTCTGTCCTCTGGAAGTGGCTGGAGGGTAGGGTGACACCCAGGGCCTTTGATGGGCTGTTCCTGCCCCACTGCAGCACCCGCCCCTCCCTTCCCCTTGACTCATCCTGCCACCCCTGCCTCCTTCGTCCCTCCTTTCCAGCCTCCGCGGCAATTTCCCGAGCTATTCTGTAATTTGCTGATTTATCTTGTTTATTCTCTTCCCTCCCCTTTCATTCCTGTGTCTCCAGCCCCCAGCGCACCATCGGCATCTAATAAATATCAGTGAATAAATGAATGAGCGATGTGTGGCATTGAGAGAGGTCGTTTCTTCCCAGTGAGGGGCTGTCTGGGGCCGCCGCCGCTCACTGGAGGCATTGGCAGCTTCCTGAGTCCCCTCCGTCCCTGCCGCCCTTTCTTTCTGCGGTATCAGGGACTGAACCCAGGGCTTTCACATTGAGCTCCGTCCCCAGCCCCTTTTTTATTTTTTATTTTGAGACAGAGTCTCTCTAAATTGCTATGTTGCCCACGCTGGGCTTGAACTTGCCATCCTCCTGCCTCAGCCTACCAGAGGACTGGTGTGTGGCACTTGCCTTTCTTTCCTTGGCCAGAGTCTCTTCTTTCTGGTCCCCAGGGGTCAGCTGAAGACAGGGACTGCACCTGAGGTGGGTCCCCACCCATCTGGCACTTACTGCCTGCCTGGCACTTAGTAAGTGTGTGCTCAGGCAGGACAAGGAAGATGGCTGTTGGGTGACCTTGGGCTGTCCCTCGCCCTCTCTGGAACCAGCATCCCAGCGAGGTGGCCAAGGCTCCTCTCCCGGAGCAGCCTTGATGGGGCTGGGGGGAGCGTAGGAGAGGGCTGCAGGGCGGGTCACAGCCTCCCAGGTACCTGGTTGCCCTGGAGACGGACCACCCGCGATGGGGCTGTTGCCGTGGAGACGGACCACCTGGGAGGAAGGGGCAGCTCCAGCTGGGGAAGCCGTGGGCGGTCTTGGGGGCAGGGAGGTGACTGCTGGCTTCGGAGTCCTGCACAGCCCTCTGGGAAGGGGTGTGTGGGGGTGCTGGGTGGAGAGCCCTCCCGTCCGGAGCCCCCAGTAGGATCCCTGATGTGGTACAATTATTTCTAAAATTAAACGCCCTCCCCCTTGCCCTGTCTCTCCGGAGTGATGTGCTGGGATCAGGTACAGCTGTCACAGCCTGGGAGGGAGGCTGCGGGGGGAGGAGCTCTGCCAAGTGCCTGCCCCTTGGTGACTGGGGGACCATCCTGGGTCCCTAAGAGGGAAACAGGCAGAGTGGTTAGGTGCTGTGCTCTGGAGGTCTGGGGCAGGCCCGGGTGTGGCTGGCTGCTGCTGTGTGCCCTCAGGCTAGTGACTAACCTCTCTGAGCCCCAATATCTCCATCTGGTGAGGAGTCCCTGCAGCAGCTAGGGGCACTGAGTATACGGAATATTTATAAGGCCACCTGACACGTGGCCAGCAACCATCAGATTAGGATTGTTTCTAGAGTCACTCTGCGCAATGCCAGGCCCAGGGCAAGACATCTGGGATTCTGGGTCCCCACATGGCCCCTGCTGTCATGGGGCGGGGAGACAAAGGGGCCCACAGTCAACACTGCAAGGCAAACCCCGGAGGAGATCAGGGCCCCAAAGGACACTTCCGGTAGGCTAAAGAGGGTGGAAGAGCGGGGAACGGTGGTGCACACCCATCATCTTAGTCCTCTGGGAGGTCGAGGCAGGAGGATCACAAGTTCAAGCCCAGCCTGGGCAACTTAGCGATTTAGTGAGACCCTGTCTCAAAAAAAAAAAAAAAAAAAAAAAAAAAGAAAGGGCTGGAGATATAGCTCAGTGTGAAGGCCCCTGGTTCAATCCCCAGTACTACAAACAAAACAAAACACTCTCTTCTCTGATACACATTAACAGCCCCTGAAAGATTGTGAAGGGACCTCCTACTTTGTTAATCTTTTATTACAGGAAATTTCAAACACAAACAAAAATGAATCATAAGTTGAAGCCCTTGTGCTCATAGCCCCTCTGGCCAAATCAATCTCTCCAGTCCTCCCTGACGGACCTGGGTGAGGCGACCCTGGGGCTGCAGAACCTCAGTGTCGCCAGTGAATGGGTGCATGGCTAAAATACAAGGATTTAAACAAAGCACAACTGGCAATCCCACTGTCATCCTTTAAAGCATTAACAGTAGGGCCTGGGGATTTAGCTCAGTGTTTAGAGCACTTGCCTAGGAAGCTCGAGGCCCTGAGTTTGATCCTCGGCAGCCCTAAAAAAGAAAGGTATTAACAGTAACGCAGTAACGCCTTAATAGTCTTAAATATCAAGCTGTTACCTATTTTCTCTGATTGTCTTATAGCTTTCTTCAAATTTGGGTCTAAATAAAGTCCTTTTGTTGGGTGTGGTGGAGCCTATCTGTAATCTCAGTAATCAGGAGGCTGAGGCAGGAGGATCGCTGTGAGTCTGACGCCAGCCTGGGCTACATGGCGAGATCCTGAATCAAGAAAACAAACAAAAGTTCCATTTATTGCAGCCAACTGATACTCTCCTCCTCTTTGGAGTACTGGGGAGGGAACCCAGGGCCTTTGTTCTCAGCTGCATCACCAGATTCTCCTGCTTCAGCCTCCCCAGTAGCTCGGATGGCAGGTAAGCACCTTTACTTTAGTCTTCTGTGTAGATGGATGGATTCGGTGCACTAGTACTTCAATAAAAACTTTTGTATTTGTGTTCGCACACAGTATTGGTTCAGGGTTTCCTTTTTCTCCATGTCTTGGCCTGGTGAGGATACACTGGCCTCCGAAAACGAGCAGGAAGTGTGCTCGCTTCAGCAGCACACATATGAAAATGAGCAGGACGTGTCCCTACCTCCTCTAGTTTCTGGAAGAATTGGGGTAAAAATAGTGTTATGTGTTCCGTAAAATCTTCCGGATCAATTCTATTTTATTTTATTTTTGTGGTTTGCGGTGCTGGAGATGAAACCCAGGGCCTAGCACGTGTTAGGCAAGTGCTCACCACCAAGATGCACCCCACTGGCTTTTAATTTTATTTTGACATGATTTCTTGCTAAGTTACCCAGGCTGGCCTTGAATTTGAGACCCTCCAGCCTCAGCCTCCCAGGTGTGTGTGCGCCTTGGTGTCCAGCTGGACTTTGATTTCTACCCACGTGGCACCTGGTCTCCAGACCCTCTGAGTGGCCCTTATTCCATCCCTTTGTCCCGAAGTTCACAGACACCTTATCCTGTCTGTCCTAGGGGACCTGGAGGCCGCAGGGCCCCGTTCCTGGGAGGATCCTGCCCCCTGCTGGCTGCAGTGAGCAGCACCAGCCAGGCACACGGCCGGAGAGTGGTGGGCCTGAAGGGAGGGAAGTGTCAGAAGCCTCAGGCAGGGACAGGGACAGACTGACATCTGGCAGCTTTACTGAGGGACAGACACAGACCCCCACCCCTGAGCTCACAAGAC
Organism: Hystrix cristata; assembly: GCA_004026905.1. NCBI lineage: Eukaryota > Metazoa > Chordata > Mammalia > Rodentia > Hystricidae > Hystrix > Hystrix cristata. Next base: position 31,808 of record PVJO010017737.1, on the reverse strand, counting down.
CACCAGGCTGATGGAGGAAGTGGGGATGGGGACAGCAGGTCCTGGGATTTAGAGCCTGAACAGTGGGAGGTGTAGGCCTGGGGCGAGTCCCCAGACTACTACCCTGGATCCCAAATTCCTTCTCCTTAGGAAGTCTCTCCTCACATCCAGTTACCTTTGCAGTGCTGGAAGGAGCCTGGGGCCTTCACACTGAGCTCCACCCCCAGCCCTTTAGATTTTTTATTTTGAGACAAGGTCTTGTCAAGTCATCAAATTGTCCAGGATTGTCCAGGCTGGGCTTGAACTTGGAATCCTCCTGCCTCAGCCTCCCAGAATGCCAGGATGACAGGTGTGCACCACCTGGAACCCAGCTGTAAGTGCCCCCTTTACAAACTTGCTGGGTTTTATGTCCTTGGTTGAGCCCAGGAGAAGCCGGGTTCTTCTCCCATCTCACCTACCAGGAAACTGAGACTGGGGAAGGGGAAGCCACCTGCCCCAGCTGCAGGGGTGCGGCAGCTACTGTGGTGGGGTCCCCAGCTACAAAGCATGATGTGGTTCCTTCCGAGGCCACTGGGGGGGGTGTCGTGGCCTCCCCCAGGCTGGGAGATCAGGAAGGGACCTGCAGGGGAAGGCAATGTGACTTCTCTTTCTGACTCCTGACTCTCCTGTCCCCTCCTCACCCCCAGTTCTCCAAGCGTCTCCTTCCTGTCCCACCCTGTGCCCCACTTTCTGCACCCAGCAGTGGGTGGCAGGAGCTCTGGTGGCTGGAGCAGGGGAAGGGCGGGTGTGGGAGGTGCCGGGGCAGCTCACCCTGCCTCTGTGCCAGTCCAGGCTGTGTGACCCTGGGAGGCTTGCTTGACCTCTCTGGGCCTCAGCAGCCTCATCTGCAAATCTGTGTGATAACAAAGATCCCCCCCACTGCAGGGTTGAGGGAACAAAGCTATGCTGAGGCAGGCAGCTGGGCATGGAAGCAAAGTGCTGACCGTCAACAAGGTCAGGACGGCATTCACCTTTGGCTGCTTCCAGAAACTGCAGGGAGGTGGCATCCTGGGGGTCTCCAGTGGATTTGGGGGTCACGCTGGGCTCTGCCTGTTTCCCCCTGTTGTCTTTGGGAACCTCTGTCCAAGTTTCCCAGAGTGGGGCTTCCTACAACAGGACCTGAGGCTGCTCGGCCAGCACCCGGAAGCCACGGCCCATGGCAATTATGGGCACATGCAGCAGGCCGGGTCCCAGTGGGGTGGCCGCAGTCCCCGCACAGAGCTGGGAGGCCAGCCTGGGCTGAGGGCCGGGAGCTGAAAGGGGGGACCTGGTCCAGGGTCAGGGGATGACCTTCCATCGTCATCAGCATGGTGCAGGCTGGGGACTCAGCAGGTTGGGATATATAGTGGGGCCAGAGGGTGGGAGATCTAAGGATCCGATGTCACTGGGCAGCCACGCTCCCCTCCCTCTCTCCTTCCCAGAGTCCCCTCTCCCTTCTGCCTCTCCCTGTCTAACTCCCTCTCCATCTTCCTTTCCCTTCTTTCTCTTCTCCGACTCCTTGTAAAATATTAAATTTTCAATGTAATATTAAAGGTAAAACATTAAATATTAAATTTCTCCTTTTAAAATATTAAAACTCTTGGAGCCAGCTAACATCCCCTTGTTGACTACAATTTTTTAATTTCAGGGGGCATGGACCCTTCTAGATCTTTCCCTGGCACATTTAAATGCATAGAAAATAGAATCTTTTAAAAATCACCCTCTTGAACTGGGCATGGGCTGCACAGTGAGTTCAAGGCCAGTCTGAACTACATAGTGAGACCGTCTCAAAAAAAAAAATCTTGTTTTAAATAAAGGAAGTAAATGGTATTATACATTTCATTGTGTTAAACTTGCCTCATCATTTGGTAATTTGCCATAGGCCTCCATCGACAAGTTTCTGCAATCTGTGCTACATAACAAACATCCCCAAAATGTAGTGGCATAAAAAATACTTTTTGCAGTACTGTAGTTTGAACCCAAGATCTTGCCCATGCTAGGCAAGTGCTCTACCATTGCACCACACCCCTCTCCCCAGCCCTTTTTGAGACAGGTCTTGCTAAGTCACTGAGGTGCCAAGCTGGGCTGAAACTTGGGATCCTCTTGACTCAGCCTCCAGAGGATGGGGTGACAAGTGTGTGCCACGCACCTGGCTCATGTAAGCCCTTTTCTGAGGAGTGGAGCGTTGGTCAGTCCCTGGAGGTGTCTGTTAGGGCATTTGGCTCATCTCTGGGCTTGGGCTCAAAGCCTGGTGCCCTCAGGCCAGGGGCCATGGTCCCCAGCGTGAAGACTCTGTGCTTCTTCCTGCCTGAGATGGAGCTGGTGAGGAGAGGCTGGGCCACTTGCCCTAAAGTTCACAGCCAGTGGTGGGAGATGGGAACCCAGGACTGGGGCAGAGGTTGGCGTCTGTCAGCAATGGCTTGCTGGGAGGTGACAGAGCGGGTGTGGCAGCCTGGAGGGGGTGCTTTGAGGGGCACAAGAAGTCTTGCATCTCTGTGGGAAAAGGTGGGGTCCCCTCCTCTGCCTGCTTGCTGTCCCCAGGTTCTCCAAGGGGTCTGACTGGCCCCAAGGTAGGAAGTTCCTGCTTTCTCCCCAAGGGCAGGGGCCTCCAGGCTGCCTCAGCTGCTGTCACCCCAAGCCAGGGGCGAGGGGTCTGGGGCCCAGGTTCTTGTTCCTTCTGGTCCCCCACTGTGAAAGGGGCATGGGGTGGGAGGCTTGCTGGGTTGAATGTCCCCTAGCTCCTGGCTCTGATGAGGCCTCTGATAAGGAGGTGGGAGGCAGGGCCAGGCCAGAAGGTGGAGGGGAAGGACCCAGATCTGAGATAAGCCCTAGGTTTCAGTTTACCCAGGCCCTGGGGCTGAGCTCCCTTCCCATCCAGCCTGCTTCCTAAGTGTCCTCGCCCTGCCCCCATGTCCCCAGCTGTGAGACGTGGGGTCAAGCCCAGGTTCCTGCCTGGAGAACCCTTAGCCACCCCCAAGTCCCGGGACCAGGTGCAAGTGGTGCCCTTCGCCCTGCCAGCTGCCCACTCCCTCGGGGGACAGGGGGTTCGGAGACTGGGTCTTGACGGGGACTCCAGCTGAGCAAGGAGCCAGGAAGGGTCCTGGGAAGGTCTCGGTGGGCTCCACAGCAGGCAGGACTGAGGACACTGGGGCCAGGAGCCAGTGCTGGGCCTGTCTGCCCCCGGACCTGGCTGTGTGTTGGGGGCTGCTTTCCGGTGACATAGGCCAGCAGTGCATGCAGGCAGGGGAGCCGGGTTGGGCTGCAGGGTCGGCGGGGCAAAGTCCCCTCAGGATGGAAGCTCCGGCTTGCCTGTCCCTGTCTCCTGCACTCCCGGGTCACCTTGCAGACTCCTTCCAGTTCCCAGCCTGGATTGTGGCCAGTGCGCGACAGACCCTGGGGTCTGAAGTGGGTCCCCTAGCAGTACGGGCTGGGGAAGCAAGATGCCAGCCTCAAACCCTTGGGGTTTGCAGTTTTATTAAGAAAACAAAAATTCAACCTATACAAAAAGCCGGGCCAGCTAGGCGTCCTGCTGCTGGATGAAGGGGTTGGGGATGGCCTCCATGCCGTCCTGCGGGCAGATGAGTACCACCGACGTGCCGCGGCACACCACCAGGCCCAGCTGCCGTGTGTCCTCTGTCAGCTTGTACTGGTCATCGGGGTCTGTGGGGGACATAATGGGGCTGAATGCAGCGCCTTGGCCTCCCACCTGCACCCCGGGGCGTACTTGTCTTCCTCCAGGGACGTCTTCTGCACAAGGGAACAGGGGGCCGTGCACTTGGGGGGCCTTGGCTGCAGAACTCTTCAGGCTCTCTGGAACCACGACCCTGCCCAGGGGGCGGAAAAGACAGCAACCTGGACTCCAGGGCTGTGACAGACCCCCAGGGTTGCTGACGGGCAACGCTCACCCTGTTATCAGTGACGCTCACCCTGTTATCAGTGACGCTGCTATCAGTGACGCTGCCCCATGCGAGGGACAGCAAGCTGGAGCTGGGCTCTTGTGAGGTTGCAGGCAATTAAAGATCTCTGTCATTGTCTCAAGGTGCTAGAAGCACGTGAGGACCAGGCAGCCCGGGGCTTGACACTGGAACCCTCCTGTGGCTCGGCCCAGCTGAGCCCCAAGCTCCCACCCCTCCTGTGAGGCACAGCGGCTCCAGGGCCTGGGGACCAGGGCGACATGGGAGCACGGGGTGCTGTGGCTGCTGACACATGCTGGCCCTGCAGGATGGGGGACGGCGACCACCCTAGGGGGCCCCAGTGGCTCCTGTTTTCCCAAGGACCCTTGGGCTGCAAGAGGTGCTGTCAGGGGACCGGGCTAGTGTAGCATCCTGGAACCCAGACAGACCTAGCTGGAAGCAGAGCTGGGGCGAGGCGCCGCCCCGGGGGTGGCACAAGGAGCTTGGCTTCCTGCCAGGCCCACCCCTGCAGTGGCTCAGCTGCTGAAGGTTCCAGGACAGCAGACCCTGTCCTGGCCAGATGCATGCGACCCAGGGACCAGACCCTCCCTCCCCTCCAGGCCTTGGTGTCCCCAAATGCTCAGACAGGGAGCTAGGGCAGGGGCTGAAGGCAGGAGTGGGGCTTACTGAAAGTGGAGAAGTGAGGGGTCCTGGGTAAGGGGCTGTGTGATGAACACAGGGGCAGAAGGGCACTAAGAGGAGCCCTCAGGAGGACTCTCACGGCAAACATGTCCCTAACCACACTGGGCACACCCTGAGCCCTCGGGAACTTGCCATGCTTAAAGATCAGTAAGAGACATGGGTGCAGTGACACATGCCTGTTATCCCAGCACTCTGGGAGGCTGAGGGAGGAGAACTGCAAATACAAACCCAGTCTGGGCAACTGAACAGCTTAGTAAGACCCTGTTTCAAAACAAAAAATACACAGGGTTGGGCATGCAGCCCAGTGAGAAGGCCCTGGGTTCCATCCCTAGTACCGGGGTCAAAAGAAAGGTCAAGGAAAGGCCTGGCCGACACGGCTGCATCTCCTGAGTCCCAGAGGGCGGGTTCTCCACCTGTGCTAACCCGCCAGCTGTCCTCTGGTCACGGGCACCACCCTGGTGACCCCTGGAGGCAGTGGAGGCGACGGGAGAGGGACAGATGGGGCCGGCTCACCTCGCATGTACTCGATGGTCCCGTCCAGCACGAGGTTAAGCAGTGGATCGAAGCCCTTCAAGATTCCACTAGCTTGGAGAAACCACCAGGAAGAGAAGGAAAGAGAGAGGGACGTAAGGTCAGCGTCCGTCCCTGGAGCAAGAGCACCTGACGGGGCCCCTGAAGGGCTGGGTCAGAATGCACTCCACAAACATCTTCTGCAGAGGCCTGATGGCTGGTATACTGGGCTGTGTGGGCCGCCTGATGTCTGTCACACTCAGCTGTGCCTTGGTGGTGTGCAGACAGATGTGGAGAACGCATCAGTGCACGGTGGGCTGTGTGCCAGTAAAGCTCTATTGCGGATGATGACATAAGATCTTCTTTAGGCTTTCAATGATTTAAAAACTGTAAAACTCCCCCTCCAAAAAAAATTGTAAAACCCAAGCCGCGTGTGGTGGCACACACCTGTAACTCCAGCACTCAGGAGGCTGAGGCAGGAGGATCACTGAGAGTTGAGGGCCAGCCTGGACTGCGTAGTGACTTCAAGGCCAGCCTGGACTATATAGTGAGACTCTGCCTCAGAAACCAAAGGAAAAACAATTCTGAAAGATCGTTTTCAGCTTGCAACCTGTTCCAAAACAGACAGCAGTGTGTCCAGAGGCTGGAATGCTGGGCTGCCAGCGGGAAGGAAGGAGGCAACAGGAGAGGGCGGTGATGAGGGCCACTGCAAGCTCTGGGGCTCTGCAGCACGGCAGGATGACTACAGGTGACAATGATTTATTGTGTATTTCAGAACAGCTGACAGACACAGAGTGTTCCCACCAGAGAACTGTACATGTGCGAGGTGACGGACATGCTGATCACCCCGGTCTGCTCACCACACACCGTACACACGGTCGAGGCGCCACACGGACCCCACAAGGACCATGTTTCATTTAAAAACAAATTTTAAGAAGGCGCAAAAACCTAACACTTGCCACAGTGTGGATGGACCCGAAGAACACTGGGCTCAGCGAGAGACGCCAGACACAGAAGGACACACAGCGTGGGCTCCATGGACAGGAAATACCCAGGATGGGTGAACCCAGAGACAGGAAGTGGACTCAGGGGTCCCTGGGGATGGAGAGGAGACAGAACTTAGTTCATTGTGGGGACAGTTTCAATGTGAGAGATGAGCAAGTTCTAGACATGGATGGTGGTGATGGCTGCCCGTGTGAGGTTACTTAGTCCCCTGGCATTGCACATTTAAAAATGATTAATTATAGCCAGACGTGGTGGTGCACACCTGTAATCTCAGCACTTGGGAAGCTGAGGCAGGGAGATTGCTTCAAGTTCGGGGGCTACACAGAGTTCAAGGCCAGCCTGAACGACATTGTGAGACTCTCTCAAAAAAAAGGGGGGTACGCGTCTACTTCTGGGTCTGTGGCCTCCTCTGCCTGGTTCTCACAGAAACCAGTGCCCATCAGGGTCCCTGATGAATGAGGGGCCCTCAGTGGCACTTGGAGAAACGCTCCACTGGTTACACTGACCCCCGACATGTAGCTGCCGCACCCTTCTTGCCCAGGTTCTCCTGATCTTGCAGCCTTGCTGTCCTAGTTACAGCTCCTTGACCAGGTGCCACATCTGCCATATCTCCCGACAGCCTGAGGGGTAAGAGCCCAGTATCTCCGCCAGGCCCGCTTGTCCTGCCTGATAGATCTTGCTGCATTTTGGCCATCTTTCCGAAGGAGACTTCCTCTGGGTGCCCCAGATGCTCCTTTCTGCTAGGCTGCCCCTCTTTCAACTTCTCTTGTTCCTCCTGTCGCCTTCTCCAGGACCCACACACACCACTCTGGGTGCCATCTGACTTCCTTTTCTTGGGACTCACCCCATAGGATGGACACCTGCCCTCCATTACTCCATTCCTGCATCCTGAAGAGGCAGGGACTATACCGAAAATGGCCCTGGCCACTGCATGCTGTAAATAAAGTTTTACTGGCACAGGGCCAGGCTCATTTGTGTGGTCTATGGCTGCACTGACAGAGCTGAGTAGACAGAGACCATCTGGGGGGGATTCACCACTACCTGGCCCTTCTCTTCACGCCTGGGTGTGGGCCTCCCTCCTGTCTACACTTGGCTCTGGTGCTCCCTCTGTGCTGTGTGTCCCTCGGGCTCACCAACAGTGTTGAGGGCAGGAACCCACTCAGGCGTGGCTCAGCCAGGGTGGTGGGCAGGTCTGCAGGAGGGAGCCCATGTCCCTGCTCCCAGGGACACACTGTTAGGGTAACTCTGGCCTGAGTGTAGGTGTTGGTCCTGAGTTTAGTTTGTATGACAATGAAGGAAAATCTGCAGCTGCAGTTCAGGTCCCCAAGGAAAGGCCTTTGAGTCAGTCTAAGGGAAATGAGGGTTGCGTGCGATGGCACATAGCTGTCATTCCAGCACTCTCTAAGGCTAAGGCAGGAGGATCGCAAGTTTGAGTTCTGCCTGAGCAACTTAGTGAGACTCTATCTCAAAATATAAAAAGGGCTGGTGATATAGCTTAGTGTGAAGGGCCTGGGTTCAATCCTCAGTACCACCAAAAAAATGCGTGCTCAATCCACAGCAGCTCAGGAGCCAACTACCATGTACAGAAGCCCTGAGGCAGGACTGTCCCCAACTAGAGCAAGTGAAGACGGGAGCCGAGCCCTACAACTGTAAGGAACAGGGTTCTGCCAACAACCGACGTGCTCGAGGTGGGTCTGGAGCCTGAGATGATGGGCCCGAGAGATCTCCCTCCACTACAAGGCCCCACTAGAGGGACCTGCAGCACCAGGCCGTTGGCCTACAGGTTCTCTGAGGTACCAAGTCGGTGTCATTTAACCTGTTATATATGCAGACATTTGCTATGGAGGATATGAAACAAACACAAGCTCCCTGAAGAGCAGAAACTGTATCAAGCTCACACACCCTGCTGCCCAGGAGCCAGTATGGTGTGGACGGGGCAAATGTTTGCTTGTGTTCAAATTCTAATGTAGGCCTCGTACTGGATGGTGAGGTAGGGATTGGGCTTTTAAGGACTGAAGTCATACACCTGTCTATATCTTGGAGAAAAAGGAGCCTGGATCCCTGTTTTAAAAGAAAAAGCTGATCAGGCATAGTGATATATACCTGTAATCCCAGCACTTGGGAAGCTGAGGTAGGAGGATCACCACTAATTCAAGGCCAGCCTGGGCTATGTAGTGAATTTAAGGCCAGCCTGAAATACATCGTGAAACCCTGTCTCACAAAAACAAAAACAAAACCCAGACAAACAAACAAACAAACAAACAAAAAGAAAATCACTGATCACTGGAGAGTTTGCTGAATAAATGAAATGCTGACAGCCTGCTTGCTGCATGTGTGGCACTGCTTTCAGCCCTTCACTTCTCAGCACCACCTGGAGAAGTTGGCAGAGTTACCTTCATATTACAAATGGGGAAACTGAGGCTCAGAGTAGGTAGCAAACGCTCAAGTCCCATGGTCTGTGTGTAGAACAGCTGGGTCCCAACGCGCAAGATCTAGAGCCAGAACCCAGGGCCACGGTGGGCTGCTGCTCTCCCACAGACCACACGGCCCAGTGAGTGCTTGGTCTGGCTCCTACCCTGAGAGCCGCCCTCTCGTTACGTTCCATGGAAGAGTCAGGCGCAGCCTTAAGCATCATGTTAAGGAGCATGAAACTGCCAAAGGTGACAAGTGCTGCTAGGAGCCTCAAGTGCCTTCATACATGTGATAGTCAAGAGCTTGACGCCTCAAGTAGAGATAAAGGAGGTCTGGACTGTACCCTGGAACACTAGGCAGTCACAGACAGTTTAAACAGGAGAAAGGAGATTTTTTTTTAACAGGTTTCTTTGGCCACTAAGTGAGACTGGCTATGGAGTTAGTAATTCCCACCTGCAGGCTATCCTGCCCTTCAGGGGACACTGGGCGACGCTGCATTGTCATGACTGTGAGTGCTTCCTGGTGTACAGTGGGCGGAGTCCAGGGATGCTGCTCAATACTCTGCAGTGCCCGGGATGTCCCGCCCCAGGGAACCACCTGGCCCCGGGGTCCACGGTGCCCAGGGAGAGATTCAACGTTGGGAAGCAGGAAATCAGTGAGGAGTGGGGCAGTTCCTAGGGTGGGGGTGGGTAGGGGAGGGAGCTATAAAGACAGCAAAGCTCTCCTTTTGGTTACATTTGGTCTCCTCTCCTTGCCTCAGTTTCCTCAAGTGAAATACAGGCAGACCGGTTCCTAGCTCCCTGCATTAATAGGAAGATAGCAAAAAATGGTCCTTGTTGAGCACCTAAAACATTCACGCCTCTGCACGGTCTCCCCATCACTGCTGCCCTAACCTATTTTATTTGCATCTTTAAGAGAGGGTGCCTCACCTTCGCGGCCCCCCTGGAACTTCACCCGGATCGTCTTGTCAATGTACTTGGACAGGTCCAAGATGCTCTCCTTCTTCTTCTTCTCTTTGTCCTGCAGGAAAGCAGAACACATGAAGAGGGGAGCGCGGCTTTGTGTCTGACTCCCGATTCTCCGGCCACTGGGGTCTCAGGGGTCTGCAGCTCTCCGGTCCCCATGTCCTCCCTGTCTGCGGCCCGTCTCCTTGGTCTGCAGTCCCCTATATGTCCCTGGTACATACCGCCGTCCCCACGTCCTCCTATACCCTCGGTCTGCAGTACCCCATTTCTCCGGTCTATAGCACCCAGTCTCCCGGGTCTGCAGCTTCCTGCCCCTTAGATATGTCCCCCGCGCTGCAGCCCTCTGTCTTCAAGTCCCCCTGTCGCCCTCCCGGTCTGCAGACTCCGCGCTCCCACGCCTCTCCGGTCCGCAGTCACCTGGCCGCCACGTCCCTCTGTAGCCCCAAGACCCTCCGTTCTCCCCACTCCCAGCCGCGCGCTTACCGCCATCGTGCCGTCCACACCTCTCTGCGCAGGCGCCGCGCCGCGCCCTTTGACCTCGGCCCCGCGCGCGTGCGCAGCGCTTGCGCGACGCGACGCCCCGGGGCGTTGCTGGGAAACCTCTGCCGTCGGCTGCGGCGGGACCGGCAAGAATGGCGGCATCGGCTGTGGCGCGGCTCGGAGCGGCCTTTCTACTCTTCGCGGCCCAGGTGAGGCCTGGGCCGACCCCGACAGCCCCGCAGCTGCGGCTGTCGGTTCCCCAGTCCCCCGGTACGCGTGGGACCCCGCCCGGCCCGGAGTGGGGACCAGCCTCCGGCATCCGCGCCCCCCGCTCTCGGCGGGAGCCGGGCTGTGACCTTGCGGGCCTGTCCCCGGCTCCTCTCCCTCCCCGCATCCTGCTCGTGGGTCTCGGGATCCCCCGATGCCGCGGACCCCCCGCCTAGGCTCTGTGGCCTTGGGCAGGTGGCTGCCCTCCGCACCTCAGTTTCCCCTTATGCGGAATGGGTACAATGCAAGCTAGATCTCCATCCCAGGGCTCGCATGAAGCGCCTCAGGCGGTGTCTGGGGTGTTTCCCAAAATCTGGTGGCATTGAGGAGCAGCCAAGAACCCAACCCTGAAACAGGGTCGAATCTCTGCTCCCCATCTTTTACTCTGTGACCTTGGGCAAAGGGGATCCCCCTTTGAGTGGCAGTTCCTCATCTGCAAAAGGAGGATAAGTGTCTAGTAGTGTTTGGGTCCTGAAGAGGATGTGGGGACCATGGGTCAGTTAGCACAAAAGGTGTCAGGTCCCAGCAGGGACGGTCCACGGGATAGCTGATGGACACCATCAGAAGTGTGTAGTAGGGTTCCAGATCTTCCCTCGCTCCTGGGTTCTGCAGCTCATGGGATGAGGCCCCTGGAAGTCTACAAATGCAGCCATTAACTTTGCCCCTTCCTCACAGTTAGTTCTAACTGGGGGTGGAACCCAGGGCCTTTGCACTAAACTACATTCCCAGCCCTTTTTTAAATTGTTGAGACATGGTCTCTCTAAATTGTCCAGGTTGAGGGCCTGGGGATTTAGCCCAGTGGTTAGAGTGCTTGTCTTGAAAGCACAAGGCCCTGAGTTCGATTCCCAGCACCAAAAAAAAAAAAGAAAAAAAAATTGTCCTGGTTGGGTTTGAAATTTTAGTCCTCCTGCCTCAGCCTTCTGGAGTGCTGGAATGACAGTTGTGTGTACAGTTTAGCTGTTTAAGACGTCTCTCCCGCACTGGTCTGCTTCTCAGCCTCCACTGCAGTCCATCGACATCTCTCTGTGGTAGTGCCCAGCAGTCCCTTGTTCTCCGTATGCCCACTTTTGTCCCCCACACCATCAAGTCCATTCTTTTTGTTTGCTGGGGCAAGGGTGCTGGGGCTTGAACTCAGGGCCTTGTGCTCGCTAGGCAAGCACTCTGCCACTGAGCTAAATCTCCAACCCCATCAAGTCCGTTCTTGACCAGGCACAAATGATGTTTTTTTAAGCTTGTCAGGTCTTTTTGCATCCAGCTGCAAGTGATCCACCGGATTCCTGTCTTATTCATGAGGCCTCTGGCCACTTGGGAAGCTGCCCCCTGGATAGTGAGGTTCCCTGAAGGCCCCTGGCTCTCCAGCGTTTTCTATCACCCTGGAATGTCCCTGGTCTCCCTCTGGTTTTGGCCGTTCTGTCTGGGAAACTCCTCATCTTCCCAGCTGCTTCTCCAGCTCCCTGGACTTCCCCTGCGCTGGCTTACTGTCCCTTATCAGTCTGCCCCAGCTGGGCAACGGACTTTGCATCTCTAGATAACGTGACTGAAGGGGAAGGGAGAGAGAGGGCTCTAGGGTTGTGGGGATGCCGTGGAGGTTGGGACACAGTTTTCCTAGGAAGGTTTTAGAAACAGTGACATGGGTGTTCTGAAAGATGAATAGGAGGTTGGTCAGGTGGGCATGGGAGAGGAAAAGTGTTGTGGACAGCAGAAATGGGGTTGGGAGGTGTGAGCTGGTTGGGGATGGTGAGGAATTGGCTGGGGGCTGGTGGGGTTTTTTGTTTTTTTTTTTTTTTTTTGTGCCGGGGATCGAACTCAGGACCTTGTGCTTGCAAGGCAAGCACTGTAACCACTGATCTAAATCCCCAGCCCTTGGGGCTGGTGGTTTAATGTTTGCAGGGAGAGCTTACCGCCCCCCAAAATGTCCCCACAAAGGAGGCCCACACACAGACCTGGGAGGGAGGCCAAGGCTGCTCCCTCAGCCAGAGGGCAGGGCAGGGGCCCAGGGGATGGCTCTGGGCAGAGGGAAAGGGCGGAGTAATGCTGTGGCCCGGGCTGGACAGGTCAAGCCAGGTGGCAGAAGGCTCAGGATCTGGGGGCCTTTGGACTTTGTCCTGGACAGGCTGAGCAGTTTGCGTTTTATCCTGAGAGTAGAGCCAGGAAGCGCCTTCCAAGTCCTGCTATTCCTGGAACCTGTTGTAAACTGGGAGTGGAGGGGGGTTAGGTGCCCAAGAAGGGACTGGCTGTCTTCTGGGTGGGGGGCTGCTTGGTGACAGTCCTAAATGCACTACCATTTGGGGACCCTGGGCAGGAGACCTGGCTTCTGCAGCCATGTCCGCCTCCCCTAGTGACCACTGGATGGATGTGGGACGAGTTTGGCAGTGGCACCTGTTAGTCACCTGATCGAGACAGTGTGGGTGCCCCTGGCGTGCTCAGCCCTGTTCTCTGGGCAGGCAGCCTGGTCTTCTGCTGGAACTGGGGACCCCTTGGAGGGAGACTGTGCCCCATGACAGTTTTGAAACCCCACTGACAGTTGCATGCTGTTGTGGTGGTTCTGAGGCTCAGTTCCCCACAACCATCCCATCTGTTTTGTGATTTCGAAGTCCCATAGGTGGCTCTGTCATCCTCAGGCACCCGAGGTGGGTGGTCCTCATGTCTGGTCTGCTTCTGAGCTGGGTTCCTCTAGAACTAGGTCTTCTGAAGACCTCCTCCTGGTTCCTTAGCACGGCAGGTGGCAGAACCCATCCAAGGGAGCAGGCGCTTGCTGCCCTGGCGGCTGGCAAAAGTGCAGGCTTATTTTTTTTTTAATGGAAAACCAGTTTTGCAGATTATGGGGATGGAATATCCGTGAATGCGCTTTTGTGCCCTTAAGTGATCTTTTTGAAGAGAAGTGGTTCTGTCTATTTCTCTTTCACACAAAAGGCACTTCAGTGATAACCCCAATCGTGGGACAGGCTGGGCTGTGTCTTCTGGGAAGATTTAGACTGCCAGTGGCCTTGGTTCTGGGGCCCGCAGTCCCTGCCACCGCTGCTCCCCTCTGCTGGTGGGTGGGAGACTGTGGCCCCTCCGCACAGGAGTGGATTTGGCCACGTGCCAATAAATATTTATTAGCAGACACAAGAGCTGGGTGGGGTCTGGACTGTGCCAGGGGCCCTGGTCCTCAGGTGGACCCATCTGAAGGGCACGTGGCTGTCTGGGTGCTGGCTGGCAACACTGGGGTGCTGTTCCAGGGTCCCCCATGTTCCTTGAGATAATGAGCCTGTGAGCCTCCTGCAGCTGCTGGATGTGTCCTGGGTGCCAGGCTGGCACCACTGCCACCATCACTTAGGATCACAGCCCAAGCCCCAGGGGGTCCCAGGGCATCTGGCTTAGTTTCCTCTCCCCCTCCTGGTCCTGCTCTGCCCCAAGCACCTATCCCAGTGTCACCTCCTCCTTCTCCTGCAGGTGCCCCTGCTGCCCTGCCCGCCCAGGGGCACCCCTGCACGAGGCCCCTCAGAATGCAGCCCCTTTATCAGCTCTGTCCTGTGGGGACTGGGGGGCCGTGGGCTTTTACATGCTGCCACCTCAAGGTGGCCTGGGCCTCAGACAAGACACTCTTAGGTCAAATGTGGACCTTGGGCCAGGTCAGAGCCTGCCTCTCACTGCCCTAGCCTGCCACAGCCATGTGTGGGACCCGGGCCACGGTGTACTGTCATGGATGCTCCACAGTGCTGGTCTCACCAGCAAGGCTTGGGCTGGTGCCCTTCTGTGTGTTGTCAGGCCAATGCCACCACCTGCCTAACAAACACCCAGCCACGCGGGTCCTCAGGGGATGCCAAGAGTGCCTGAGGAGCTCTTGTTTCCTGCAGCCCTGTAGGTGGAGCAAACAAGAGGGGCCCCATGGTGCAGGTGGGGCCTCTGTCCCCAAGAAGGCCAAGGTGGGGCTGGGCTGTGTGAGGCCCCCACCCTCCATAGCTGGGAGTGACGGGCTCCCTGGGCCCCTGGGAGGCGGTGGGTCAGGGGGTGGGGCGGCTGGACCAAGCTCTGCCTGAGATGGTGGGAACTGGCCAGGCCTAGGCAGGAGGCAGAGTGAGCAGGTGGCTGTGCTCTGGGTAAAGTGGCATGTTCGTGTCAATAGGAGGGGAGCCTGTGGTCCCAGGCCAGGGTCTCCCTGGCCCAGGGTCCTGCCTCTGCCCCAGTGTGAATGCAGACTTGGGCCCCTCGTGGCCCCTCTCCACCTCCCAGGTTCCTGCTGGGTCATCAGGAGGGACCCAGGCCAGCTGTCTCTGGCTGGATGGTGCCAGCAGGGGCATGGGAGGGAGCTGGAGTCTGGGGGCCCTGGGGACCTTGCCACGCCAGCTGGCCCCCTCTCTTGCTGCTGTGAGGCCTCAGCCCTCCTGGAACATGGGTACAGCTCTGGCCGCCCCACTGTGCCTGGTACCCTGGGCCCCTTTGGTCTGTCCACTTCCTGCCGTGCTTCCTTTGGGGGTTGTTGGGGCGCTGGGCGGGGATCCCTCTGATCTGCACCCGCTCGGGCCCATCACGGGACCAGGTATAAACCCACCTGTAGTCAGACCTGTTGGGCTGCGGGAACCTCGTCTGCCCCTCCCAGCAGTGACCACCAGAGCTGTGACCACCAGGGCAGGGGCAAGCCAGGGCTGCCGACACCTTCTGCCCCCACCAAAGGACCCCTCCTGAGGCTCTTGGTTTCCTCCTGTCCCCGCGGATCCTGCTCCTTCTGTCCCTGTGGATCCTGCAGGCTCCATGAACTCTTGCCATCCTGTCCTGTTAATACAGAGGTGACAGGACACAGCTGTGGTCCCTGCCCTGATCTCCCTGGGAGGGCAGGCTTGTCCCTGCCGCCCTCTTCCCTGGTGTCCTCAGCCATAAGATGTGCCGAGCAGAGGATGAGAGGATGATGTCCCCAGCCACCTCACAAACACAGACGCCTGCCCTACGGCATCCTGTGTCTCATGGGGTCCATCTGACTGCCCTGTTCCTGCTGCAGGTGTCCTGTGAGTATGGCATGGTGCACGTGGTGTCTGACACCGGCTTCCCCAGAGGCAAGGACTACTGCATCCTCTACAACCCGCAGTGGGCCCACCTGCCGCATGACCTGAGCAAGGCGGTGAGTCTCCCTGGGCACCCGGCCTGTGGGAGGGCTGGGGTCAGATGAGCTTCCCACCCCGCTGTTCCTTACATGGCCTTCCTTCCTGGGGTGCAGCCCCCACTCCTCAGCGCACCTGCCTCTCCCCTCATGCTGTTTGCAACAGACCTAGGAAGCCCCGGTCTCCAAACGGTCGCCACCTCTGACCCTTTCTGTCTGCAAGTGCCAATGTGTACAGGCACGAGTATGAGTGCTCGAGTGCACATCATCCGCCATCATGTGTGTGTGCGTGTGTGTGCGGATGTCCCTGCCCCAAGCCCTAGTGCTAGGCTGTGAGGTCTGAGAGCAGGGCCCCTGCCCAGCCTCGCCTGCTGCCTGGTGCATGGTGGGGACCTGTTTGGTCTTGTGACACAGATTGTGAGGCCGTCACAGTTGCCAGGGGTTGGGAGGATGGCGCTGAATGCTGGCCTGGGCTTTGTGAGCTGGGCTCTCCTGAGGCCACAGGGAGCTGACAGTGCCACCCCAACTTGGGCCCAAGGTAGGAGGTGGCCTCGTTTCTTAGCAGGCGCACAGTGGGCAGCAGCGTGCCTCCTTGGCCTCTTGGGGGCTCTGTGGACTCTCAGCCAAGAGCAGGGTCTGTACTCTGGACAGTAGCCCTGTCCTATGGGGGTGCTGGGCCTGGGGCCTCCCCTCCCAGCCACCAGGGCTCCGTGCAGGAGAAACCCTGGCAGACAGGGACAGCTGGTTCTGTCTCGTGGACACAGCTGGGACCCTACTGTCCACGTGTAGGACCCTGAGGGACAACCCCTCCTGCCCTGCTGTAGGCCCCACCCCATGCCCCCATTATAGGGGGCCAAGCCCTCATAGCACCAAGGAGGGCTCCAGATAAAGCTCCCCAGCCTGTGCCAGGTGTTGGAGGTGGCGTGTGACTCAGTGGCACCCTCCCTCCCCTCCCCTCCTCTCCCCCAGTCTCTCCTGCAGCTTGGTGACTGGTCGTCCTCCCTGCTCTGCTCCCCCAGCGACCTGCCTGTTGGTGGCTTCAGCAACCAGATCCCACTCGTGGCCCGTGGGAACTGCACCTTCTATGAGAAAGTGCGGCTGGCGCAGGGCAGCGGGGCCTGTGGGCTGCTTGTGGTCAGCAAGGAGAAGCTGGTATGGCCAGTGGGGCACAGATGGGATGGCCTGATTTTTGCTGTATGTCACCTCCCATGTGGCCTTGGGGGGGCCTGCTGTAGTCCAGCAGCCAGCAGGGCCTTGAGGGGGCTCTGGGTTACTTCCGGACCCCCAGGGCTGCGGCACCCCACTGACCTGAGGCCTGGCACCTGGCAGTGGCCATTATCCTGACCTGGGCCCAGTGGCCTGGGGCTTGCAGGGGCCAGGACCTGTGGCCCTCACCTGCCCCTGTCTTGTGTAGACTCTGTTGCCTGGGGGGTTGTGGGGTGATTCCCTGCACCCTGTTCTCTCGGGCCCCAGGTTCCCCCAGGAGGCAACAAGACACAGTATGAGGAAATCGGTATTCCTGTGGCCCTGCTCAGCTATAAAGACATGGTGGACATATTCCGGGTAGGTGCTCGCCTGCTCTGTGCTGCTCCAGGGTCTGACAAGGGTGGTGGACCAGGGCTGGGGCCATGTTTCTGCCCCAGTCTGCCCTTCTGGGTGCAGTATGGGGCATGCAGGGCAAGGTTCCTTGCTCAGCCACGTGTTCCCTGGCAGAGCTTCGGCCACAAGGTGCGAGTGGCGCTGTATGCCCCCAGCGAGCCTGTGTTGGACTACAACATGGTCATCATCTTCATCATGGCAGTGGGCACGGTCGCCCTTGGGGGCTACTGGGCCGGGAGCCGGGATGTGAAGAAGTGAGTGCCGGGCTCTGTGTGCACTGCCATGTGGAGGGTGGGGGTGCCTCACCCAGCTGGAGCACTCAAGATGCCCACTTGGATACCCCAGGGTGCCCGCCAGGATGCTCTCATGGCGCGTGGTGGGTGGGTGCCCTCCTGGGGACTTGGGCCCCCTGACCCAGTCCTTGGAGGCCCTACCGGGGTGCAGCGATGGCAGGGCTGGAGGGCTTGGGTGCCGGTGACAGCGCTGGCCCTGCCCCCTGCACTGCCTGGGAGCTGCCCACAGGGGCGGGGGTCCTCCAAGCACCCCGTGAGCCCGGTGTCCTCCAAGAAGGTACATGAAGCACAAGCGGGACGATGGGTTCGAGAAGCAGGAGGATGAGGCAGTGGACGTGACGCCCGTCATGATCTGTGTGTTTGTGGTCATGTGCTGCTCCATGCTCGTGCTGCTCTACTACTTCTATGACCACCTCGGTGAGCCTTGCTCAGGCTGGTGGCTGGGGGCAGGGTGTGGCTGGGGCAGCACCCCTCACTTCCACCCTTCCTCTTGCAGTCTACGTCATCATTGGGATCTTCTGCCTGGCCTCCTCCACCGGCCTCTACAGCTGCCTGGCGCCCTGTGTGCGTCGCCTGCCCTGCTGTGGGTGCAGGTGAGCCTGGCCCCAGAGGTGCCAGCCCCGTCCTACTCCCAAGGTCCCAGCCCTGTCCTACTCCCAGGGTCCCAGCCTTTTGGGCACAGTTCAGGGCACAGTTCAGGGCACATAGCAAGCACCCCTCAGTGCTGGCCCAGGGCAGAGCCGATCTCCGGCCCCTCCCACCAGGCTGCCTCCCTCTCCCCTGCATCCTGTCCAGCAGCCATCTGGGGGGATGCAGGGCCCCAGGGTCCCCTCCCCCAGCCATCTCAGGGGTCTCGGGGCCCATGGGTCACCACTGGGGCTGCAGACTGGCCCTGCTCAGAGTATCCCACAGGCCAAGGACCCGGAGAGTCCCCAGCGTAGGAGCTGGTGTGTTCTCAGGGCTGCTGGGAGTGAGGCAAGGCCGGATGGGGCTCAGAGGACCTTCACGGAAACCCTTGAGGGCTGTCATGCTCAGAGGAGGGCAGGCCCGACCCAACAGGGCTTCTGTGGGTGCACTGCAGCACCCCCCATCCTGCCTACCTCAACTCTGCTGCCCTTGGGAGGGGACAGGAGCTTGGGAGGGCTCTAGGGTGGCCGGCCTGATGGTGAGGGCTCTGTAGGGAGCCATTGGGTTTGGGTATGGGCACAGGATCCAGGCAGGGGGAGGACAGGAGGGCTGTGGGCCAGGGGGCCCCGGGTGCTGATGGGCGGTCCCCACCAGGGTCCCCGACAACAGCCTGCCCTACTTCCACAAGCGCCCCCAGGCCCGCATGCTGCTCCTGGCGCTCTTCTGCGTGGCTGTCAGCGTGGTGTGGGGCATCTTCCGCAATGAGGACCAGTGAGTGCCGCTGCCCCCTGGGTCCCCTCCCCTGTCCCCAGATGCCCCAGCGGAGGCGCCTTCTACCTTTGCCGAGACCTCTCGCCTGGAGCTGCTTCCGCTCCAGTCCTGAGCCCACACTGCTCGCCTGGGCACCCCGCCGGCCCTGCGTCTGGTTTCATCCTGGGCTGGCCGGGTGCCTCATAGGCCCTGATTGGAATCTAAACGGAGATGCCGTGAACCCTTCTGACCTCGATGCCCACGGTCTCCACAGGGTTCCCAGCCAGGGGAGACGCTGGCCCATTGCCACTACTGTCCCTCCGCTGTGCTCGTTGTGGCACCCAGTTACATGCTGTGGCTCTGCCAGCACCCCTCCTCCTGCTAACACCTGCCAGCTCAGGGATGGTGGTGCTTCTGCCACGTGCTGCTTTCCATGGAGCCCTGTCCCCACCCAGCTGTGCCACTGTCGCCAACACCATCTGGCACTTCCCTGGGCCTCTCCCACTGCTGCCTAGCACTCTTGGCTCTGGTGCAATCTGGAGCCCAGACAGATGTAATTCACAGAAGGGAGACGGGAAAATATTTTGAGTCCTTTGTATACAAAGACTCACAGTGAGGTCCTGGCCAGGCCAAGCCAGGCCACAGCTGGAGCCCGGTGCAGCGTCCAGGTCACCAGGGCCTTGCCTTCCAGGTGGGCCTGGCTTCTGCAGGATGCGCTGGGTGTCGCCTTCTGCCTGTACATGCTGAAGACCATCCGCCTCCCGACCTTCAAGGTGAGATGCAGTGGGGGGCTCTGTGGGCTGTCCTGGACGCAGCCCTCACACGTGGCTCCCCACAGGCCTGCACGCTGCTACTCCTGGTGCTCTTCGTCTATGACGTCTTCTTCGTCTTTGTCACGCCCTTCCTGACCAAGGTGGGCACCCACCCTGCCCCCTGCCCTGTCCTGCCCCCCACCCCGTGCCGCCCCATGCCGCCCTGACGCGCCCCTTCTGTGCAGAGTGGGAACAGCATCATGGTGGAGGTGGCCACCGGGCCCTCGGACTCAGCCACTCGTGAGAAGGTGTGTCACCCTGGTTGTGTGGGCCGGCCCAGGAGCAGACGGGAACGGGTGTGACTGTGGGCCAGGCGGGATGCAGGCCTGAAGAGCCCCCTTTGATTCCCTGCAGCTGCCCATGGTCCTGAAGGTGCCCAGGTTGAACTCCTCGCCCCTGGCTCTGTGTGACCGGCCCTTCTCCCTTCTGGGCTTCGGAGACATCTTGGTGCCAGGTGCTGGGGCCGGGAGATTGGGGGCCGTGAAAGTGACAGGCTGGAGCAAGGGATGTGGGGGTGACAGGCCGGGGCTGAGGCTGTCTCTCTGTCTGGAAACGTGCCCAGATCCCGAGGGCCGGGCCTGGAGGGTCCTGGGCTCCGGGGGCAGAGGAGTGGCCCCTGAGCAGAGGAGCCTTGGCCCCGTCTGTGGCGTCATGGTCACACCGCCTGGTAGTCCGTGCCCCTGGTGTGGACTGTAGAGGTCTTCCTCCCCCACCATCCCCCTCCAGCCGTGTTGGCCCCCAACTGGGCCGTGCTAGGCCGAGGTCCAAGGGGGTCACCCCAGTCCTGTGCTGAGCTGGTGCGTGGCCTGGGCACCAGTGACGTCAGCAGGCTTTTGGGAGACGCAGCTTCAGCCCGAGGTGAGGCTCCTGTCCCCTTGCAGGGCTGCTGGTGGCCTACTGCCACAGGTTCGACGTGCAGGTGCAGTCCTCCAGGGTCTACTTCGTGGCCAGCACCATCGGTGGGTCCCGAGTGTGCCGTCCCATCCTGGCTTCCCCGTGTTCCTGTTTTTCTGTCCTTTCTCCTTTATCTTTCTTTTCTTGTCTTTACCTTCTCCCGTTATTACTAGGACCATGTACACGTGTCCATTTTCTGTTGAGCCCAGAGTGTTTCCAAGCTTGGTGTGGTGGTACTTGCCTGTCACCCCAGTACTCTGGAAGGCTGAGGCAGGAGGGTTACAAGTTCAAGCCCAGCCTGGGCAACTTAGTGATAGACCCTGTCTCAAAGTATAAAGTCACATTTAAAGAGGGCTGGGGATACAGCTCAATGTGAAAGCCTTGGGTCACATTCCCAGTCTGCAAAAACAAAACAAAACCCAAGTTGGTGTGATTGTCCCCCAGCTGGCTGTTGTAGAAGAGGGTGTCCCGCACAGGGCTGTCTGTGGCCATGACCTAGGTGCAGTCTCCTCTCTGGTCCCCGTGCCTCCTCTGTTAGGGTTCTGTCCTGTGCAAGGCGTCCCCATGGCAGTGGCGGTGGGGAGTGGGGGTGGGGCTGATCTGCACTGCCCAGGGTGACACCCACCGCCCCTCCCCTCATCCCTCCAGCCTACGGCATCGGCCTCCTGGTGACGTTTGTGGCGCTGGCACTCATGCAGCGTGGCCAGCCCGCGCTGCTCTACCTGGTGCCCTGCACGCTGGTGACATCGTGCGCAGTGGCCCTGTGGCGCCGGGAGCTGGGCGCCTTCTGGACAGGCAGCGGCTTTGCGGTGAATACCAGTTTCTATGACTGTCTGCGGGAGTAGTAGCCTAATGGGCCCTAACGGGGTCACAGTTGAGTAAGCCCTCCTCGTGCTCCCACTAAACCCCACCCTGTCCCCACTTCAGGGGGGTTGCGCTTCGGGGATTGTGGTCATGTGGTCCTCTTGGGGCAGGGGGATGAGCTGTGGGTCTCTCAGGCTGAGTGTGGCCCAAAGGTGACACTTCTGCCGGCGTCACTTCTGAAAGGCAGTGACAGCCATAGACATGAACATCAGCCTTCACTGTCCCCACCATGGGGACCCCGCGTGGGGCTTGGGGTTGTTAGAGCCGTGTGGAAGGGAGGCGTCGGTGTCTGCTGTGCTGTCACCAGGCAGTGTCTCACGTAGGCAGTGCTGCTCGTAGGGTACTGCCGGGCTGGGTTTTGGGGGTCACAGTGGACGGGCAGGGCGTCCCGGCCCCTTGTCTGGCCTGGTGCTTACGGCCTTCCTGGAGCCGAGGGGAAGGCGCTGACTGTGCCACGGGAGCGAGTGGGCTGCTGGTGGGGTGCGGTCCCTTCCCCTGGGGCTTCCTGCTGGTCCTGAGCCGGGGTTGGACCTCGGCCAGCCCCCTCTGCCCCCACCTGACCCGAGGCCTGTGGGTAGCGGTTTCTGCTGCCTCTGCCAAGGGTCTGCTCCAGGCGCTTGTCCCTGTGTCACCCACAGCCTCTCTTCTGCAGAAAGACCTACCTCAGTCACCGTGGGCCCCGGCCGACTGCCCCCAGCCTCCGAGGGACCCGGACGCCCCTGGCCCCCAGCAGCCTCCAGGTGAAGAACAGGCCAAGGCCCCCCTACCCACTGAGCGACCCCCAGAGCCATCTGCGGCGGCGGAGAAAGGGAGTGCAGCCCCTGCCCAGGACCCTGAGAGCCCAGCCCCCGGCACCCCAAAGCCTGTGGACCAGGACCCGGCCCTGCCCGGCCCCACCACCCGGCCCGGAACCTCAGCCTAAGGAAGAGGTGTCCAAGCCCTCACGGCCCTGCACGGCTGTCTCCACCACACCACGACGCTGGGGCCGCTGGCGCCTGCAGGAGACACAGGACAGCCACTCCCACTGGCCAGGCCCTTGCCGGCCCCCAACATGGTGCTCAGTCCTCGGCGGAGCCCTGCAGCCCTCCTGCCCTCGCCCGGCTGCACCCGGCCTCTCTAGCCCTGCTCTGCGCGCTTGGCCGCCTCAGTCCCTCCAGCTCCGCAGTCTTCCATCCGGTCCTCTTCCTGGTCGCTTGTGCCATCTGCTTGCGGCCGAGGCCACCGTGTCTGGTGCTTCACCTGCCACTGTTTCCCTTCAGGGCTGTCCTCCCTGCGGGGTACAGCTCCGGGCAGCAGAGGAGCAGAGTGCTGAGCAGCCGCCACTGTCCGTGTGAGCTAGGCCAGCCTGGAGGGCGTGCTGAGCCCAGGCCACATGGACTGAGGCCAGGGAGGCTCAGGACCCTGACTGTGCTGGAGACGAGGACAAGCAGAGGAGACCACGGTCCTCTGGGGCCCAGAACAGGCCCCGAGCACCTCCCTCCTTTAATAAAGGGTCGCTGCTCTCTGAGTCTGGTGGTGTCGCCGTGCGGCGCGGGGTCTCCACTGCCCCACAGGGCAGGGTGGGCGCCAGGGAGGCCTCACAGGACCAGAGTGGCCATCATGGGTCACCCCGTGCTCCCTGTCCCTGCCCATAGTGGGCGTGAACAGCCCAAGGGCTTCTGGACCAAGGGAGGATGATCGGGACCTGGCGTTCTGTCCTCTACCTCACCCACGGGGTTGCCTAGGCCCCGGGACAGGCGCCTGTGGTGGGGCCACCTCCTAGGCATGGCCGGTTCCTACGTGATGCTGCATGTCGCCTCCAAACCCCAGGCAGTGGAGCCTGGTGTCCCGCACAGGTGTGGGCCCTAATAGGAGCCCAAGCTCCTGTTAGCCTTCTCTGTGCCAGGGTGTCAGGGAGCGGACGACCCAGACCCACAGTGCCATACCCCTGCAACCTCCAGGGGAAAGGACGGAAGAGGGGAAGAACAAGGAACGTTTTCTTCACGTTGTGCTCCTAAAGAAGCATTAGTGATCTGGGGACAAGAACAGTGGACATTCCCGTGGATGCCGAGGACAGGCCCCAAATGGCCAGCGCCCTGCTCCTGCCGTCGGACTGCACCTCAGCTGAAGCCGTTTCTATGCGGGTGTGAGGGGCGCTCGGGCAGAGGGAACGTCCTGGGCTCTCTGTATGCTTGCCTGCTCCTGTTGGATCTGAAGATTAAACATCGCTTTGGATATTTACCACCCGGCCTTTCCTCCCTGAGAGGTGTGCATGGTGGGTGGCGGGGGCTGTCCCTGTCCTGCCCTGGTACAGGCACAGCAGGCTCTTGGGTCTGTTGCAGTGTAGGGGTGACTGCGCCGTGCAGGGTCCTAGTTGAGGGGATTCAGGCCCAGGCCCGGAAAGGAACTTAGCAGCTCGGTCTCTCTGAGTGTTCTGGGAGTCAGGGTCTAGTGTCAATCCTTTGAGTGCTGTGGGCCAGAAGCCAGATCGATGTGGTGGCACATGCCTGTCATCCCAGCACTCTGGGAGGCTGAGGCAGGAGGATCGCAAGTCTCACTCCAGCCTGGGCAACTTAGCAAGATCCCATCTCAAATGGACTGCAGATGTGGATCAGTGCCGAGGCCCTGGGTTGCAACCCCAAGATAACAAATAGAAAAAAGAGTCACAGATGCTGAAACTAGAATTTCATAGCATTTTCACATGTCACAAGATAGTCATTTGACTGTTTAAGAAAATTAAAAATGTGAAGCTGGGGGTAGTGGCCCACACCTGTCATCCAGTCTGGGCAGCAGAGGCAGGAAGATCACAAGTTTGAGCCCAGCCTGGACAATTTAGGGAGATATCTCAAGAACAAAAACAGGAAAACCACGAAGACCTTGCTTATCATCAGCCTTGCAAGGATAGGAAGTCCTGGCCTCAGCGCTCGCTCACCCTCCCTGGCCAACAGGAAGAGGGGTGGTGAGGACGTGGCTTTGTGTGGGCCTGTCAGGACTCAGTGAGTGTATGGGACCTCTGAGGGTTGCGGTTTCCACAGAACCTCCCGCACCCAGAGGAAATGGAGTCTCGATCCACCAGGGGGACCAGAGGAGAAGCAGCTCCAGGTGCTCTGGCCATCCGCTCAGCAGCATCACACTCCCCTTCTGGAAAAGCCCCACCCATGTGACACCAGAAACTGTAAGCCAAGTGGAACCCACAGCAGATGTGGCATAATCGTGGGCTGGTACTGGGCTATGAAAGTTTAATTTCTTTCTTTGGCTTAGCAATCCATCCATATGGCCAAGAACGATGCCAAGTCCCTGGTTGCCTTGATTTGGGGGTCACTTTCTCAGAGTTTGGCGGCCTATTCCAAATGTCCCTCCCCGTAGGAGAAGGAGATCTTGCCAAGTGGTGTGCACCGGCTGAGCCCAGGGCCTGGGTCTCGGGAAGACAGTCTGTGGTCACCAGTGGTCTTGGCAGGTCCCTTAGCCCATCCCTGTGTCCTCTGTCAGGTGGGGTTAACCATGTGCCCATCACGGGGCACGGCGCCCGAGACATCACGAGATCTCGTGCCTTCTAGGCGCCGCTAAGGATGGGGCTTCCTGCTGTATTAATGACGCGCTCGGCTCGGGCCAAGGGTCTCCAGACCAGAGAGGCGGGTGCTGGGGTCTCCAGGGTTCAGCCTGCCCTGTGACCCTGCACTGCAGCTGACAGTAGCTGTGCCTTCCCTGAGGGTAGCAGGGCCCAGCAGGAGCCTGGGCAGGGGCAGAGCGAGCAGGAAGGGAAGTAGGGGCAGGTCGGCTTTGGGAAGCACAGATCTGTTTCAATTAAATAGTGAAACAACATGTCAACCATAGGGATTTTCTCTCAAAGAGCTGACCAGACTTTAATTTTTTTTTTTTTTGAGACAAGATCTTGCTATGTAGTTCAGGCTGACCTCAAACTAGACTTTAAATATTTTTCATAGACACATTCATCCACCATCTGTATATCTACCCACCCGCCCATCTATCCATCCATTTATCAGCTACCTGCTAACCACCTATCCATTCATCCACATGTCCATCCACACACCCACCTATCCATCCATCCATCCACCCATTCATCATCCACCCGTCCATCCGTCCATCCAAGTACTCACCCACCATCTATCTGTCCATCCACACATCTGCCTACTCATCCATCTGTCCGTCCACCACCATTCTCCACCGAGCACTGCTGTATGCCAGCCACCCCACTAGGAATTAGGGATACACCGTGTGTAAGTCCCAAACTCCACTCTGCCGAAGGAGGCTCAGCCTGGTGAGGAAGCACAGGACCCAGGATTGTAAGCTCAGCTACGTAGTGAGTTCGAGGCCAGCCTGAATACACAGGTGAGCTTCTTCCTTGAACTTACTGAATAACCCAGGCTGGCCTCAAACTCACAGCAATTCTGCCTCAGACTCCGAAGTGCTGGGATGACAGGCACGCGCCACCGCGTGCGGTTTATATCCTCAGATTTTGCATGAAACTGTTCTAAAAACGCTTGTTTACAAAAATAAGGTAGTTATCCACACACAGCCCTTGCCCAGCTCTGTCCCGTGCTACCTAGGGAGTCCCTGACGTCCTCCCTCCTTGGCCTCAGTCCAAAGTCACCGGGGCAGGGCGGCGGGGGAGGGGCTGGCTGGGGGTCAGGTGCGCGGGAGGGAGGGCGGTGCCCGCCCGGCCCAGGTGCGCCCGCCCCGCCCTCCAGCCCTCGGCTCCAGCTCCGCAGCGCGGGATCCAGGCGGCCGGAGCGCGGTGAGTCGGGGTTCCCCGCGGGGCTCGTCCACCCCTGCGGAACAGGGGGTGACTATGCGCCAGACCTTGGGGCTGTGCGCACGCGGCCAGAGTGTGCAGACCACGTCAAGTTGTGTAGATGTCGCCGCCGCGTAGACACAGCCAGGGTGTGGGCAGGGTCAGATTGGGTGGTCGCTGCGCGGGTGTGTGAATGTGGAGTGTGGACGCTGCCGGGTGTGTAGACGGGGTCAGGGTTGGCAGAGGTGACTGGAGTGGGGCGCAAGGATGCCCGGCTTCATCCCACCGGCAGCCTCCGGTCTTTTCTACCCAGACTTGGCTTGAACGTGGGAGTCTGTGATTCGGGTCCCCGCTTTCCTCCGCCATCCTGGCAGCCCTGGGGGCCGGAGAGTCATCCTGGGGAGGATTTGGGGTGTCGATTTGAAGAGGATCTGGTCAAAGAGCCTGAAATGGGGGATTGTGTTTGCCGTAGGGAGGGCTCTCGTGGTCTGCCTTCGATGTCACGGAGCTAACAGGTCTGAAGGGAGTTAGTCACGCTGACCATGAAGTAGGCACACACCCAACGCACAGATCTGTGAGCCTGAGTCCTTGGGCTGGGGACCCTCACCTTCCTGCCCTCTCTTTTAAATTTAAAAAAAGTTTTTTCTTGGTACTGGTGATTGAACCCTGGGCCTTCACACTGAGCTCCAGCCCCAGCCCTTTTCATCTTTTGTTTTGAGACAGGTTCTTACTAAATCCCTAAATTGCCCAGGCTGAACTCAGACTTGTGATCTTCCTGCCTCAGCCTCCCAGAGTGCGGGGATCACAGGTGTGCACCCCCGCACCTGACCCTCCTGACCCCTGTGTCACGGGGGTCCCGGACCCGGCAGAGGAAAGTGTGGGCTTCAGGACTTGCCTGAGGCTTGGGGGACTCGTCACACGGGGGAACATCTCCATGTCTCAGCCGTGGTCCCAGTCTACTTTTTGAGACTCTGAGGGCTGGGAAATAACTCACCACCAAGGGTCAGGAGGGTTGGTAGGTAAGGGCTGCTGTGTTCTGTCAGGCTGCAGCCCTGGCTGCTGCGGGTGTGATTGTGTATGGATGTGTGATTGTGGTTGTGTCTGAGTTGGATGGTTGTAAGTGTGTGTCCTGGTTGTATGATGGCGTGTGATTAGATATGGTGGTGTGCTGTCCGTGTGGGTGTGTATGGAGGTATGATTTTGTGTGTGTGTGTGTGTGTGAGAGAGAGAGACACTGTATGATGGTCGCTGTGTGAGAGTGTGTGTTTGGCCGTGTGTGGCTGTATCTGTGTCTACATGGTTGGAAGTGTTGTTTTTGTGTCCTGAGATGGTGCAACCACATGTGCAAGATCGTGTAAGACTGTGTGTGGGCTTCACGGGACTGTGTTGTGTGCGTGCGAGGTTGTGATTTTCTATACACGCTGTGTATGTGTGAACCCCTCTTCCCAGTCTCCCTGCATAGTGGGGGCAGAAGGTCCCCTCCACTCAGGACAATCTCGCCATGGGACAGTCATCCCCGCTTGGACAAGGTGGCGTGGGACAGACCAAAGGAGACAGATACGCATGTGCACCCCTGACCACAGTGTGCGAGTCCCCCCAAGACTGGGTGGTACACCCCAGTCCCGATCTTGTGCACAGTGTTATTCATGTGACGTTCACAGCAGACTTATTTTTGTTTCTTGCCATGCAGGGGCAGGATGCTGTGCTAGGGCCTTCTCACTGAGTTACATCTCCTGGCCCAGGATCACCATGAGTTCAAGTCCAGCCTGAACTACATAGCTAGACCCTGTCTCAAAAAAAAAAAAAAAAAAAGAGAGAGAGACCATCTTTCTACTCACCCTGCCCATCCCACTGCAGCAGGGGAAGGGCGAAACTAATCCAGCACGCAGCCAAGGCCTTCGTTGCTGCCTCACTGTGAGCATAAGCACTTCTCTGTGGGCTCCTCTATCCTGAGGGCCCCTCCAGCCATCTTTCTTTTCCCTGTTTGAGACCCTAATGTGGGGAATTCTGGGGCATAGGCTCATACCTGGTTTTTTTTTTTTTTTTTTTTTTTGGTGCTGGGGATCGAACTCAGGGCCTTGTGCTTTTGAGGTAAGCACTCTAATCACTGAGCTAAATCCCCAGCTCCTACCTGCTGTTTTTCACACCTTTTTCATTAAAAAAAAAAAAAGAAAAAGATTTTGAGTTGAGTGCAGGGGTGCCTACCTGCCATCCCACCTACTCAGGAGGCTGAGGAAGGAGGATCTCGAGTTTGAGGCCAGCCTGGGCAATTTAGTGAGACCCCGTCTCAAAATAAAATGAAAAAGGCCGGCGAAGTAGCTCAGTGTTGAGTGCTTGCCTCGTATGTGTGAGATCCTGGTTCCATCAATCCCCAGCACCATGAAAAGATTAGAGAGTAATTACAGTTGCAGCATAGACGGCGGGGGGGCACTGACATCTCCCATGACCACGGTGCAGAGACAGGACATTCCTGGTGGACTTCACTCCAATCTCCTGCCAGTGTGGTTGTCTCCTACCATGCACTGATCATTCAATTCCACAAGTCATGGTTGGTTGGAAGTCTATTTGTTTTATTTATTTATTTTGGTTTTTTGAGACAGGGTCTTGCTATTAGTTTAGCCTGGTCTTGAACTTACTATGTAGCCCAGGCTGGCCTCAAACTCATGGTGATCCTCCTGCCTCAGCCTCCTGAGTGCTGGGCTGGACAGCTGTGTACCACCACGCCCGGCTAAGTCTATTCATTTTATTTATTTATTTAAAATCTATTCATTTTAATCTCCAAGTTTTTATGCATTTCCCTTGGCTCTCAGCTTCTTTTTCCCCCTCCCACACCATTGGTAACTCCTTTTTCCTTTGGGCACATTTGAGAGCTGGAAGAATCCGAGATACCCTTGCTGCGATAGTTTCCTCACAAGTACCTCTTCCCATGCTAACCTAACAAAAAGTCCACAGACAAAGAGAAGAGGGGGAGAAAAGAGCTGGCTTATTAAATTTCCTTCAGCCCCGATGAGTGATTTATTTCATGAAGTTGGGGAGGGGAGGTCTCCCGGTGAGACCTGGGCTGTGGAGGACGGGGAGAAATAAGACAAGAGGTGACTGTCCCTTGCATGGGCTTCAGCTGCGGCGGGACTGAAGAAGGGGAGCCAGACAGGGTGGAAGTTTCTGGAAACCATGATTTTCTTGGATTAGGTGAAAGAAAAAACCCTAAATGGAGGGATGGACAGGATGGTCAAAGAATTAAGCAAGAAAGAACAAAAATAATGCTCAAGCTTAGAAGCAAAGTTTGGGTTATTTATTTATTTGTGGTGTTGGGATGGAGCCCAGGGCCTTTGCATTGAACTGTGGCCCCAACCCTTTTTTTTTCTTTTTTTCTTTTATGTTAAATTTTGGCTGGGGATTTAGCTCAGTGGTTAAATTGCTTGCCTACCAAGCACAAGGGCCCTAGTTCAATCCCTGGCACAAAAAAAAAAAAAAAATTTTGAAGGAGGGTCTCACTAAATCACTAAATTGCCTGGGCTGGGCTGTAACTTGTGAATCCCCCTGCCTCAGCCTCACAGAGTGCTGGGCTGATGGGTGTGTGCCACTGCACTTGGCTTCCACAGCTCTTTCTAAGTTTTATTTTGAGACAAGTTCTCACTAAGTTGCCCTGGCTGATCTCAAACTGGCGATCTTCCTGCCTTGGCCTCCTGAGTAGCTGGGATGACAGGTATATGCAATCTTCACTGCCGGGGGTGCCTTTTAATTTTGTCTACAGGCTGCGGAGGCCCTCTGCCCAGTGCTCCCTCTGTCTTCTCTGAGAGCCGACGCTGGCAAGAATTAGGCTACCATTGAGGACATGTGGGCCGGAAACCGAGACTCCCTTGGGTGGCCCACAGGCGGGACATGGACGTGCTCCTGCCTCGGCTAGTTAGGGCTCAGTTCACAGACTCCTCCTGCTCCACACCTTGCCGGGGGCCTCAGGATGCGTCACATGCTGTGTGACTCACGGGCTAGGTTGACCAGATGACTCAGTTTCCAGGTTAACCCTGAACCAGCTCCAGGTGACCCAGGATGATCTGACACCCTGAAAGGGAGCGAGCTGCTCTCTGTCACCCCATTGCTACTGGCTGGGATGACAGTCATTTGTCACTTTGTCTTTTTTTTTTTTTTTGAGACAGGGTCTTGCTATGTAGCCCAGGCTGGGCTCAAACTCACAGAGATCCTCCTGCCTCAGCCTCTCAGTGCTGGGACGACAGGTTGTGCCACCACACCCACCAGGTCTTTTTTCTTCCCTGTACCTCAGCACACAGTTCTGCTCTTCTGAAAGTTTCTGCAATCGGCCTCCTGTCTCCTTTTCAGCTGCACATTCATCCTTAGATCCGGCTAAGGGAGTCTCATGTGTCTCCCAAGTCTGGCGAGAGTTTACCCTCCTGCAAGGTTGTGACAAAGAGAAACCGCCCCTCCTCTCAGGGTCACCCTGAGAACCAGTGACCGCCTCTGTGTCCTCTCTTACTCCTTTTAATCGGCGATCATCCCCGAGGCCACCGCTTCTGCATTTCATTCCCTCCGCCCCCAGGTTTTGCAAAACAAGAAGAATAAAACAAATCCTAGAAGTTATTCTGTAGTCTGAGATTATCGATGTGAAGGATCTTCCAGAACCTTCCCTGCCTCTGCCTCTCTCTGAACTGAAACACCCGCTTCCCGGAGACGGGCTGTCTCCGCTGGACACAGGTGACAAGGGTGGGACCGCCTACACAGGCAGAGTTGTTTTTTGTTCTCTGCACTAACTAATTGTTTTGTGGATTTTTGGAGACAGGCTCTCGCTCTGCAGCCCAGGCTGGCCGCGAACTCACAAGATCCTTGCGCCTCAGCCTCCCGAGGGCTGGGACGACAGGCCATCACGCTCGGCTAAATAATTGGTTTTGATTTATTCTTTTTTTTTAAGGCCTTAATGGACTCTTGGCGGACGCGTGCTGCAGTTTAGGGAATGGGTGTTTTGGAGGAGTTAGGTTTGGGGCCGCCATTGCTTTATACCCGACAGCTACCCCACGGTGAATCCCGCTGTCAGTTTCTTTTTTCTACCCACCATCAGTTTCTGTTCCTGCTGCCCCATATGTCATCTGGGAACGTTCCTACTTCGGGATTTCTAGTTAACTTTTTGCAAAGCTGAAAAACACTCTGCTGATCTATTCTTTGCAAGAGTTGTCATGTTTTCTCTCAACTACCAGACACTTTTCTTTTGCATTGTTTACACTTACCTTGCAGGGAGATTCTGCTGGGGACTGAACCTGGGGCCTCCACGCTGAGCTACATCTCCAGCCCTTTAAATTTTTTTCTTTTTGGAGACAGGGTCTCACTGAGTCGCTAAGTTGCCCAGGCTGGGCTAGAACTTGGGATTCTCCTGCCTCAGCCACCCAGAGTGCCGGGATCACAGGTGTGTGCCACCTTGCCTGGCTGGACGTAGGCCTTCTGATGGCCAGTATTCCTCCACCTGATCTGCAAGGACAGTGGGGGCAGGGCAGTGCCCATTTTCAAGGTGGCAGGGCTGCTCCTCCTGAGGCTCCAGGAGAACCCTGTCCTGTCCTGGCTCCTAGAGGCGCCTGCAACCCTCAGCTTGCGGCCCCTCCCTCCATCTGCAGAGCTGGCATCTCTCTGCCTTTTGCCCTCCTGCGTCCTCTCAGGGGACGGGGGTGGGTGGGGTGGACACTGGGCCTAGGTGGTCAGGATGGTCCCTCTCAGGGTCCTTCATTTGACCCTGTTTGCAGAGTCCCTTCGGCCCTGGGAGGTGACATAGCCACAGGCTCTGGGGATTTGGACATGGACATCTTTGGGGGCCATTAATCATCCAGCCACAGACCCCAAGCAAAGTACCATTTCTAGGAAGTGCTGAGAAAGAGGGAGGGAGGGAGGCTGTCCCTCAGCCAGGGCTCTGGCTGTCCCTGAGTTCTGT
>PVJO010017736.1:0-38401 GCA_004026905.1 Hystrix cristata | reverse complement strand
TAAAGAGGGTTCTGACTGCCCTCCTGCCAGTATGAACAGCACTGACCGGTTTTCTTCTCTTACCCAGTATTTTCCAGGTGGCAGCACAGCGTACACCATGGTTTT
The DNA here is from genome assembly GCA_004026905.1 of Hystrix cristata. Lineage (NCBI taxonomy): Eukaryota > Metazoa > Chordata > Mammalia > Rodentia > Hystricidae > Hystrix > Hystrix cristata. The sequence continues at coordinate 38,296 of PVJO010017736.1, read as the reverse complement.
CAACCACATCCCACCTTAACATCACACAAAGAGGCTTTTAAATATCCCAGTGAATGGGCCCAACCCTCACTGGTTCACTAGTCCGCGGTGGGGACGGTTTTTGAAAGCCCCTTCCCACAATGCACTTCCAATATGCGAGCAGGGTTAATGGGCTTCGGGACTGGGCTTCCAAACCTGACCCCATCACTTGCTGCTAGCTGTGGAATCTTAGGTGAGTTACTTGATATCTCTGAGCCTCAGTGCAGATTTAGGATTTTTTAAAATATTCATCAATTGATAAGCAAAACAAATTGGAGGCAAGAGTTCCCAGTTCTTAAAGAGGTTACTGTGGGTGTAAATTAAGCAAATGTATGCTAATGCACTTGGCACCTGCTGGGTGCTTCTTTTAGCCTTCAAACCCTCTGTATACTTTTTAGGAAGAGGACGAAAATATTTTCATGAACTGGATCACACAAGTGGATGGAGAGGTGGGCCCAGTGGCCAAGTGGTTTGTAAAGTAAGGCAGGCTGGTCCTCCTGCAGATTGCCAGGATAACAGCTCTTTGTTCTTTGTATTTGCCCTGCTTGTGGTCCACTGAGTGGCTTGAGTGATTTGTCTTTCTTCGGATTTGGGGAATGTTCAGCCCTCTATTACTTCAAATACTTTTTATGCCTCTATTTACTCTCTTTGCCCTTTTTAGGGCTGCACTTACAATATGTGTCAGACTTTGATACACAGTCCCTATGGCTCTGGGTGTTGTTTGTTGTTGTAGTTGAGCACTTTTTTTTCCTATCAGTTCTTCAGGCTGGATCTTTTCTATTGATCTATCTTTATCTTTACATTGCCCGAGTCCTTCTTCTGCTCCCTTCAATCTGCTATTAAATCCATCCTGTGAATTTCAAATTTAAGATCTTGTATTTTTCAATTCTAGATCTGTATTTGTGGGTTTTTTGGATATAGTTTTTTATGTCCCTGCTGAGATTTCCTATTTGTTCATTTAGTGTGAGCATATTTTCCTTTGTGTCCTTCAGGACAGTTGGAAGAGCCATTTTAGAATGGCCTGTATTGATTGACTTTCCTCTTGAGTAGGGAATCACACTTTCCTGTTTCTTCTTGCACTTAGGAATTTTGGACTGTCTCATGGTCACTGCGAATGACACATTGTAGGGTTTCTACATTTTATATTAATCCGCAGTGTATTGATCTTTTTAAGCAGTTAACTTGCCTGGAAGCAAACTGCAAACACTCTTCCCTGTGGAGAGTGGTAGCAGAAATCTCTGCTCAGTCCTTTTAGCCGTTGCTGGGCTGCTTGGACTCCACCTGTGTGTGCACTAATTTCGGTCTCCTCCTTCTAAGATTCTTACCTTCACTTTCCAATTATTGGGATTTTCCTAAATTCTGTCTTCTAGTTCTTTAAGCCAGGAAGGCTGTGGGTTTCTGTCTGGATTTTAGCCTGATCTCAAACCAAACCCCATGAGCACAGAAGTTCACCTCGTACTGTTCCTACCTTCAGTGTATCAGCTCCCTCCGACGTCTGTCTGCTTTTGGTTATTTGCTGCCTTTGGGCACTCGTTCATAGTTGTTACCTGAAGGAAGTGGTTGGTCTGATAGATACCACTCCACCCCTACCAGAAGCTCCACCCTGTTTAGTCTCTCAGGGTCATGACAACAGGCAGGGCAGGACACCAGGCAGCGCTGTGGGTCACACCTGCATCCAGTTGGATTAGTTACATCAGTTGCTCAGGGTGGTTGTGGCCAGGGCCCCGAGCCAGCACAAGATGCAAATGTGTATCTCATCTTAGGCAGATATGGACTGAGGTGACCATTGTAGTCTAGGCTAGTCCTATCCAGTAGAACTTTCTGTGGTTCTCTTGGTTGTAGTGCCTAACATAGTCACCACTGCCATACGTGGCCAGTGCGGCTGAGACACTGAAGTTTTAATATTATTTCATTGTAATTGAGTTAAGTTAAAATGTAAATGATGACATGTGGCTATTGGATGGTACAGCTCTAAGTAAACCCAAGAAATCAAAGTCTGGATTTGCCAAAATACATAAAGGAAGGCAAAATTTTAAAAGATACTCAGAAAGATTTATTAGGACAAAAAAGAAAACTCATGTAGGGCATTTGAAATAAGATTTTATTCCACTTCTCAGCAAGAAAAATATGTCTATGTAGAATTGACCCTTTCAGAGCCCTGTTGTATTGCAAAGTTGGGTGCAAAATTTCAATCTCAGCGGTAGTGTATTAAAGAGCAATTACAAAGGGACACAAAAGGAATTTTTAAAATGCAAACTTCCCTGAGGTATTTGAGATATAATATGACTTATAAAAATTAGATTTGCCTGTTCCTTGTGAGGGAGCACACTTCTGGTGGAAGCAAAGTGGTCTTCAACTGGTGCCTGTTCAGCCTTGCCGAGTCACCTGGGTGGCAGGCACCTGTCCAAGCCTCCTTGCCAACAGTGGGCTGAGGACCAGGACAAGGCATCTGGAGATAGGGCCACGTGTGAGTGAATCTGTCTTCCCTCCTCTGCCTTCCTCCTCTCTTCCCAGAGTTGAAGGCTCTGAGATCTGAGCTGCAGCCTCTGGTAATTCAGGGTGCCTCGATTTCCCCATCTGTAAAATGGGGAAAGGCAGTGTGTCTACTTCACAGGGCTGTCATAGGATGTGGTGAGTTAGGGTGAGGTAATAAAGCAGACAGAATGTGGATAGAGCATTTACAGCGGCCCAGGCATGTTCGGCACACTGTGTCTTGGTACCAGGCTGGTGTTCTTTCCTGCTCCTTGCTTGGTGCTCAGCTTTGCTGTCCCATACCCTTCCTGATGCCCCCAGCCTCGAGGCCTGTCCACAGCTCCCTGTCCAGACCCTTGTCCAGTGCCCCGGCTGGACATTTAGTGCCCCTCTGGCCCCCTGCGCCTGCCACCTCACCACCCGCTCTCCTGCCGCGTCTCCAAGTCTCTGGCCTCGTGTACTCCTCTCTTATATTTGCACCAGGCCTCTTTCTTGGGTGGGGGAAGTTGGCTGGATCTAAAAGGAGCACAGAGAGACATCAAGCACAAAGTTAAAGGGGCACCCTCCAAATCCAGTACTAGAGACAGGTCATATTTTTTCATTTGCTTTTGAGACAAGGTCTGACTATGCAGTTCAGCCTGGCCTTGAACTCATTGTGTAGTCCTGGCTGGCCTCAAACTTGCAGCAATTCTCCTGCCTCAGTTTCCTGAGTGCTGGGATTACAGGCACGCGCCGCCATGCCTGGCTGAGGCAGACAACTTTTTAATGCAATATTTTTTAAACTTCCAATTAATGCAGATATCAAAATGTTCCATGAAGACAGGATCCATCCCTTCATTCTCCTGGTCCCGCTCTGGGTCCCAGTCTTGTCAGAGCACATCTTTTTTTAATCTTTACTTCGCCTTTGAATGTTTTGCACACCATGAAAATTTTCGCATTACTTTGGACTTTTGGAAATACTACATTAAGATTGATTGATTGATTGATTTTGCAGTACAGAGGATTGAACTGAGGGCTTTTGCATTTTTATTGCTTATCTTTTTGTTTTGAGGCAGGGTCTCACTGAGTTTCCCAGGCTGGGCTCAAACTTGCAACCCTTCTGCCTCAGCCTCACAGAGTGCTAGGATTACAGGTGTGAGGCACTATGCCTAGCTTGATTGTATTTATCTCGATGACTGAGATTTTGGGACATTGCTCCTTTAAATTGCATGCCTAGAGTTTCCATCACTTTCCCTCGTCTCAGCCTCCACAGAGTCTTCTCCTTTCTAGTCCAGCCCAGTGGCCATTGGAGGCCAGGGCAGGGCCCACCTCTGATTCATGTACAGGAAGAAGGTGGCCCAGGATGCAGCAATCCTGAGTAACCACCAGTGACCCTTGTGTCATGGGACCTGTGATAACAGCCACACAGTCCAGCCTGAAGAAGAAAGCCAAGGGCCCCTTCTCTTGTGGCAGCCATGTCACCCTTTGAGGACAGACCCTGGACTTGTGCTGACGCCGTCTCTCTCTGCCTACCCTCTTTCTTGGTCTTGCCACTCCACCTCCTACTTCCCCTTTGACCACATTGTCATTGGTGCTGAGGGCAGACTGAGGGCTGACCGCAGGGTGGGGTGGGCCGGGTAAGGAGAAGGGACCAGAAGGATAATATCCAGTCTGTCAACCCTATCATTGTCCCTCTGTCTTGCCCACCACAACTCTCTTCGCAGTCTCAAAATAGCTCCCCTGTCCCTCCCTTGGCCCCGTCTTGGCAGCAGCTGGCAGTGCCAAGTCTTGGAATCTGGGTTGGAGCGGATGCCAGGTCCTCACAAGCTTGGGCAGAGCGACCAAGAGCAAGGTGGGGTCTCTCCTCCTTCCTATACCTGTGGGCAGTGGTGGGATGGAGGAGCCAGCGTTCCACTGTGATTATCCAGGGTGGGATGAAGAGGGTCATGTGCCCCACACTCTTCGTCCTGACAAGTCCTTGCTGTCCACTCACCGAGAAGCTTTGTGCTCCTGAATCAGGACTGGGGGTGGGGTGGGAGCTGGAGCTCAGTGTGGGGCACATATGTAAAATGTGGCCTCATGGATCTTTGCAGTGACCCTAAAGTGGGCCACCCCCTGCCTCACACCGGACCCCTGTCAACACACCAGATGTTTGGATACTGAAGCTCTGCCATTTACACAGCCAATCAATACCTGATGTCTGACAGCTCTGGAATGTCTGCCTCCCAAAACCTGAAGGCTTACTGCCTGGCACAACCATGGGGCAGGAACACCAAGCCCTGCTCCACCCCATCTCAAGGGACCTTCCAGTCAGGCAGTGTCTCGTGTCTGTGGTCAGTAGATATTCTATAACCCCCATCTGTACTTTCTCCTGATGATTTTAGCGGGTGGCACTAGCAGTGACCACTCCTGCAAAGGAGGAAACTGAGGCACTGAGCACGTAAGCAGTGTGCCCAAGGCTGGGTTTGAACCAGGCTCCATGTGACCCAGACACCAAGCGCTGTCCTCCATCCACAAGACACTGCTGGTCAAGGCAGGGTCAAGACAAGACTCTTGGGGCCCAGACACGCCTGCTGTTGGCATAAAAGCCCAGAGTTTCCCCAACCCCCCTGTGTGGTTCCACTCTGGGGTGACCCCACTGAGCCCACAGGCCAAGAGCTGAAAAGCGGTCTTCCTAAGAGGGCACAGCTAGCTAGTGCCGGCTTCAGGGAGTCCAGGCCAGTGACAGAAGCTCAGAGTCACCTCTGCCTTCTCTCATGTGCCACCTCGGCAAGGATTCTAGGGCATGTGACACTGCAGCACAGCCATCGCCTTGGAATCCTTGTCTCTGGAAGGTTGGGGGAGAGGATGGGGCGCTGCCTCTCCTGCCCATCCTGCTCAGGCTGCTGACCTGGCCTGGGGAGGCCCTCAGGCAGTGCACAGTGAGAGGAGGCGAGGAGGAGGGTGGGAACTCCCCGCCACAGTGTCCTACGAGCCGGCTCAGGGCTTAGGGCCATGTGCATCCCCCCAGCAACCCCTCCCCGCTTACCCAGTCAGCAGAAAGTTTTCCTTCTCAGGAGCCCGCAAAAAGAATTATAATGCACATTATAATGCAATGATCACACTGTTGTATCATATTGCATTACTTTGTGTTATATCATATACTCTACAGCACTGTACTGTAGTTTTTCCATGTGTCAGCTCCTTGCTCCATGCTTATAGTTTCTCATTGGATCCTCAGCGCCCTTCTGTGATACGGGTACTCCCATTGTCCCTCCGGTGTCGTGAGCAAACCCAGGGCTCAAAGATGCTCACCAGTTTCCTGGAGTCAGGCCAAGAGGTTGTGAGCTCCAAGAGATACGCTGTTCCTTCTTGGGGACAGTAGCACCGCCCTTCGGGTGGCCTGCTGTGGCCTGAGGCCCTGGTGGGGCAAGAGTCCCAGTAGAGCAGCAGAGTGGCAGTAGCCTTTCTTTCCTGTCGTGTCCCCACCTGGAAAGGGCAGAGGCAGAAGACGGTCACTGTCCTTCTCATCTTTCTTGACTGACTTTTCATTCTTTCATATGAGAACTGTCTGTCCATGAAACCAGGCAGAGGAAGCTGGAGAGCAGGTGTTTTCACTGCAGGCCTGGCGCTGTGGGGCTGGGGTGTCTCTCTCTGATGAGACAGGTGGCCCAGGACTTAAGGAGTCAGGCAAGGAAGCCCACAGGGAGCGGGCACCATCACTCCAGCAGCCTTTCCTGTGATCTTAGTGGAAAGGACACAGGGCTTAATGCCAGGCCCTCCAGTCTTGTTATCCTGACTACTGACTCAGCTGTGGCCTGGGAAAGGCACAGAGCCCTGGTTTCCCCATCTGTCTAATGGGTGAATAATGCCCAAGCTATGAACTTCACAGACTGGAAGGTAAAAAGAGATGGAGTTAATGTAAAAGTCTGTGGCCATTTTAAAACACCATACAAATATAAGAAATGTGCTTGATTACTCTGTTCCCTCTGTCCCTTTCCCCTTCTTTCTTTCCTCCCTCCCTTCCTTCCAAATGGAGTTAGTTCCTTTCCATTTCTACCTGGACAGGGTCCTTGTCATTAGGGGAGAACTCCTTGAAGATCCCAGAGGAAATCTGGCAGAACTGTGTGCAGAACTCGTCCCACTCACAGGTTTTCTGGCTCCTTCAGCATTTGCACAGTGAAGCAAATGTGGCTTCAAAGTTTTTGCTCTTGGGCAGAACCCTGGGGCTCCCGGCCTGGTGGCAGTGGTCCCGGACAGGACACAGAGGGACAGGGCAGCAGGCAGAGCAGGTTCCTGGAAAGGAGAGCTGGGCTTGGTTGTTCCGAGAGCCCTGGGGTAAGGATACGAGGATGGACAAAGCCAGGTAGACACTTGCTGCCCTTCCTGCTGCTGGGTCCTGAGGTGCTCATGCAGTCCTTGTGCTGTGGAGGCCACAGGCAGATCTTGCTGAGGGGCAGGATCCCCAGAGTTAATGCCGGAAGAAATCAGGATGGAGTCTTCGAGGCTGGGTCTCTCGGGATCCCAGGATTCTCTGTGCTCTGTCGAAAGAGCAACTTCATTCAGAAAGACAAAAGGAAAGTGGACAGGGAGGGAGAACAGAAAAGAAAATAAGAGAAAGAAGGAGGAGGGAATAGGGAGAAGGGAGCGAGGAAGGGAGGAGGGAGGAAGGAAGCCAGGAGGGAAGAAGGAAGAAAGGAAAGGAAAGAAGGAAATAACATTCTCTCAAGGTACAGCAGGTCCTACAAAGCCTTTGACCTTGGTCTTGACAAGGTGGCCGAGTTCACTAAGGCCAGCTGAGATTGCTGTCCCGTGTACTGTTACTCTATGAACTTCCATCACTTAAAACATACCTCTTCTGTGGAATATCTTCTCATTATTCCCATTCTAAGGATAAGGAATCTGAAGCCCAAAGAAGTTAAATGACTCGCTCCATTTCATACAGCTGTGGAATTCTGGAGAGTTCCAGTGTACAGCAGGCCTATGCCAGTGTCTGCACTTTCTAAGTGCTACGTGGCCTTTTCCTAGCTCATGAGATGAAACGTATTGAAGTTGGATTCCAAGTTCAATGATAACCTTTATCAAGCCCCATGCTATGAGCCTGGTGCTAAACTGCTTATGTGTTTTAACTTGTACAATCCTCAGCAGGCCCTGGGAGGGAATTTCCATTATAATTATAATCATTCCCCGTTGTACAGATGAGCCACCCTGGCTGTTCACACAAAGCCCAGGGACCTCGAGAGTTGTGCTCTCTTTTCCCATCCTGGGAAAGGTGAGCTGTGTCTAATCCAGGCAGGTTGCCTTTCTTTATTTAAAAAAATCCAGCACACTCACAAGGCCACGCTTGCCAGCCTTTTGCCATTGCTTGTCGTCAGCCAAAGCTGTCGCTCTTCTGCTCTACGGATCTGTTTGTCCGGAAAGAACCTGCTGCTTCCCAGACCGGTGATCCGCCTCAGTGGCTGTGCCTCCATCCTCAGTGTCTGGCATCATTAGGAGGGAGAAGAATGGTCCCTGTGTGTGTCATTTCCTGGCGGTGACTTTCACTGAGTGGCATTGCTTCGCCAACCATCTACCCCAGGCCCCAGCTCCGGGGACAGTGGCCCTGTGTCTCCCAAAGCCCCAGGCACAACCCTGGAGACCGGGGGCTCTGTGTGCCCACAGCCTCCTTCTCTGGAGGGACTGTCTGTCCACTGCTTCTGGCAGGCAAAGAGGACAGATCCCTTCCTCTCTATTGTCCCTTTGTCTCTTTCCCAGGACTCCTTCCCGAGGTGTGAGACTTCGACTCCCGCCCTCCCCAGGTGTTTGGAGTCTGCAGCACTTCAATTCCATGTTTGCTTTTTATGAAAGAGAAGTGATCCTGTCTGTAGAATATTAAGTGGCTCGGGCAGCTTTGGGAGGCAGAGCAGCTAATCCGCCGACATCTGCTGAGTATATGATCTTGGTGCCCAGCAGCCCAAGTCATCTCCCCCACCTGGGCCCTTCCTCATCCTCCCCTATTGAGCTCTGGGACTTTGAGGCAGAGAACAAGATGGTGGGAGGCTCCAGCTAGCCTGGGCATGTTTGCCTGATGGCAGGGGCCAGGATAGTGACCTCCAGGTCCCCTGGGAGGCCCAGGGCAGAGGCCTGGCCAAGATGAGCAACCTTGGTCAAGCCTTCCCTCTCATGGTACACAGAAGAGGGGATGAGCCAGCCACAGTCGTCCGAGGCCCAGTGTCCCCTCCCCGCATGCTCCTGCACTGAGGTGTCTGCCAGCCTCCACGACACATGGCCACGCATGCAAGAGCCGCTTCCTCCCTCCTGCCTTCAAGGCCAGGTCAGGACCCATCTTCCACGAGGGCCTTGCCAGCCCATCTCTCTACATGGTGTCCCCATTACTTCTATTCTCTCCAGGCCCCGTGTTCTCCTCTGCTCGACTCCTGTCTTCTAGGGTACAAAACTGCCTTCGGCCTCCCGCTCAGAGCTAGGCACGCAGCTGGATAGCTGTGGTCTCAGCCACCCAAGGATGAGGACGGAGACTGGAGCTCCCGGTTTCCCCTTCTCCCCAGCTGGTTCCCCAGGCAGGCTGGATACCAAGTCCCTGCCTGGGCTCAGAGCACCTAGAGGGCCCCCGAAGATGGAAGGGACACCTGGCACGGCAGCAGAAAGCTCCCAGTGTCGATTTTGTAATAAAACCCACCCTCGATTCACTTAGCGGCATCACAGAACAACCCACCATGAAGTGCAGATCAATGCTTGACAAACGGGCCCCCTGAGAGCGCCCCAGAGGCACTGGGGGGAAAGTCTGGGCCCAGCGAGGGGCCTTCCTGGAGAAAGTGGGCTGGGAACCCAGACTCTACATAAGGACTCACACTTGCAGGGATGTGGGAGGACGAATTCCAAGACGGAGAGGGTGCGTGCTGCCTTGCTAGGGCTGCCATAACAAGTACCAGATTGAGTGGCTTAAGCAGCAGAAATGTATTTTCTCACAGCCCTGGAGACTGGAAGTTCAAAATTAAGGTGTTGGCACAGTTGGTTTCTTCGGAGGCCTCTCTCCTTAGTGCCTTTATGTAGTGTCAATATGTTTTCTTGCGTGCCCGGCATCGTGCAAAAGCACTGGCTTCCAAAGGTAAGGATGGTTTGATCACTGTCCCCAGAGCCCAGTGTCATCAGAGGGTCCCCTGGAAGGCACAGAAGACCTGAGAGGAGCAGAGGCCATGTAACAGCTGGACCCAGCTCCTGTGTGGACCCAGTTTCCCCTTGGTGCTCCCTCCCTCCTCCTGTCCCCTGCCCCACCAGAGGAGGTGTACCCCAACAGGAAGGAGCCAGGGTTGCAAGGGGACATGTTGGAGCCACCAAATGTGTCCCCTTGAAGAGGCTTCTGCAGGCCATATTTGCACCTGTGGAGAGGGGCAGCGAGGGACACACCTATTCCCCATCCTCTGCTTCCCATGCTGGGAACCCTCAGAAAGGCTCAGGGGAAACTGAGGCCCAGGTGCAGCTGGATATGCACTACTGCCTGTGCCCCTCATGGAGGGGGTGATCTGTGTCCCTAGGCAAAGGCTGGGCTGCAAGGAGGCCGAGCTGTTCACCCACAGGAGGGCACAGGCCCCGGGAAAGAGAGTGCAGGTCGGATGGACAGTGCAACTGTGGCAGTGGCTCAAGGGTGACCCTAGATCTCACACCTCCCTACTCTGTGTCATCTCCTGTCCATCTTGTGTCATCTCCCCATCATGCAGAAGGTGCAAGCAGGAGATCTAGAGCTGACTCCCCACGGGGACACTCACTGGCCCAGTGACCTCGGGCAAGGCCTCTTTAAGTCTTTGTGGCCTCCGTCTCCTTGTCTTTACCACAGGAGTAATGATACCTGCCAGGAGTCCTGTGGGAATCCCAGCATTAATAGGTGATACATATGGGCAAAGCCTCAATGTGGAGACTGATCGGCGGATATCAGTCTCCTTACAGAGAGGCCTCAAGTTCCTGCCTTGGCCATCTGCCCCTCCTCCCTCTCTTGGCCCTAATGGGTTGCAGAATGAACACGTACCTGGGAGTGAATGTCCGTGCTCAGCACCCTCCATACCCAGAACTGGGACCCAAGAGTGCCTCCTGGCCCTTCAGTCCCAGCCTCCCACATGACCCCTCGCCTCCATCTGCATCTTCTCACCCAGGGGAATACCATGCCGGGGCCACCTGCCCTGGGCTGGGAACTGCACCCAGTCCAGTGCGAAAGTGCTAGGGTGCTCCAGGACCCAAACAGACTGAGGCTTTCTGGGTAGCTGCTTCCTGACAGTCTCTATCTCTAAGCACCAGCCAGAGGCTCAAGGTGAGGGCCCTCAAACTGAGAGCTACCAGAGAAAGAGAGAGAGGGAGAGGTTAGAGTACAGTGTAAACAGAGCCAGAGCAAGAAGCACAAATGAGTTAGTTCAAAGATGTCGCCCAGAGAGCTCTCTGAGAAGTAGCCTACACCCAGGCACTTGGCGTGGTGGTAGCATCATCCACAGGATCTGCAGTCCCCCAGGCACAGTTTAAATCCTCTTCCTCTACATCCTACCATCGTGGTCTGGGGCAGGTGACTTAGGCTATGTGTCTGCCTGTCATCCCTAAAGTGGGGGACACTAGCGCCTACTTGTTGGGGTGTTGGGAAGTGAACCCCAGCTGTATGTTGGTCATTATAATGATCTGATTGGCCACTGGGAGACAGAGAGCCTGATGGCCAGCATCCCTAAATGCAATTGGCTCTCAGTTCTCCAGCAACAGGCTGTTTTCTTCGCGTGTTTTCTCTGTTGGTCTTTCTTCTCTCCTCCCAGTGGTGCTGGGCTTTGGCTGTGTCACTGCCGAGTAGGGAGACTGGAGGATCTGAGGCTCTTCTGCCCTCTGTGCAGACAGCCCTCTCCTTGCGAGGCTCCCCTCCCTGAGAGTGGAGGGTGCAGCCAGGGGGCAGAAGGGTCTGGGAAGGTACTTTGCAGCCCTCTCAGAGAGCAGAGCTGCGGGTGCTCTGGCTGAGCGATCCCAGGCCGGGCCTCCACCGTTCACCCATCACCCGGGCATGTGGACGTCCACCTCCTCAGGTCCCCTGCCGCCTGCCATCAACTCCTGACACAGATGTCATGAGTCCTTGCCAAGCTGCCTCAACATGAGGGAATTCTATCTCAAATATGTTGCACAAATGAATAATAAAAACAAAGGAAAATTACCCTCTTTATTGAAACTCATTTTATGAATAAAACAATTATTCTGGTAATTGAAAAAATGTGTCGTTAAATTAAATGCAGTGGTTCCTATTAAAATTTTAGTGCGTTTTTGCTGCTGCCGGCTAGAGGCTGGTAATTATAGTCGAGAGTTTCGCTTTCTCTTTATTGTTTTTTAATCTCTATGTGCTGTGGCTCTCCAACGATATTTTATGTCAAAGAGATTTAGAGCTGTGCCCCAGAAGGGGGAGAAGCTGACCGAGGGGTGGGGGTGGGCGGGGGGGGGGTGCCGCTGCTGCGGCATCTGCTTTTGACTCCAGGTTGCCTGTCAGTCTGGCTGCCCGACAGTCTTAGTTGGTCTTCTCACCCATCTGTCAGCCTGGTGCCAACCAATCACAGCCCTCCAAATGCAACGCCCACCCCCTCCACTCTCCTCCCTGACTCTCTGCTGGGAAGGGGCTGTGGGGAGAAGGGGAAGCCTGGAGACCTAGGCTGAAGCTCTCTTGTGGAATCTGCAGGGTGAGAAGGGCAGAGAAGACTTTCTGAGGCTCTTCCTGCCCTTGGGGGGCAATTGAGGAAGGATGTGGCACTCTTGATGGATAAGCAGGGTGAAGACAGGGACTTTGCCTGACTGCCGCATCGTGGCATCCCTAGCTTCCTGCATAACACAGAGTGCATTAGGGACTTGTAATTCATGAAGAGGAAGAAAGAGAGGGAAAAAGGAAGGGCTGTATTACAGCCTGCTTGGTCTAGGATGGGTTTGGTAGAGGATAACAGGGCTGGATAAATGGCCCAGAGGAGCTCTGGGTTTCCTTCCAGGCTTCCACCCACTACCCACCCCCCTACTTACACCAGAGATAGAGAAAAGCAACCAACGGGTCTGCTGCTCCCTCTCCATTCCTGGCAGGAGCTGCAAGGCCTCCAGGCTGACTTGAACAGTCAGTGGCTGCCCTTGATGTGTTATATGTCTCTGGCCCTCTGGGCTTTGTCTGGGAGATTAAGCTCCTGGTGGGCAAGGTCTCTGGCCGCACAATCTGCCGCTGGGAGCTTGATGAATCCAGCTGGGGTGGGAGCTCTAGGCATTTATCTCCAAGGCCCTAGGAGCTGGTGAGGAGCCAGATACTGTTGTCCAGCAGTGTTGATACACCCTGGGCAGTGGGCAGGAGGGAAAGCAGAATGAGCCCCAAAGCCCCAGCCTGTGTGCCATCTTGTCCTCCTGTGCCGTCCTGCTCTGTTGCTTCTCCTTGTCCATGCTCCGCTCTGGCCCAAATCTCAGAACACTGTCTTCCTGGTTTCCCAGGCTCCCCAGTCACATGGCTTCAGGGTGCATTTGGTTAATGGGAGGTGGAAGAGGGAAGCCAGGGTGTTTTCCTTCCTCTTTCTACCTCCAACTGGCATCCTGAAAGTGGCTGTGTTTGGTTCAGGATGCCAGATCCTAGTGGACAGGTGATTTGCCTAGGCTCTAAGAACCCCACTTCCCCTCTGGGCCCCTACAGCCTAGGAGAGCGAGACTTCCTGACTTGCTAATCTCTGGTTTACCTCATTGTCCTCCCATCGCCTGTAACCAGTTCCCTGTAGGAAATTCCTCCTGTGTTAAAACACCAAGTACTTTCTGTTTTCCTCACAGGACTCTGGCCAGACACCTACCCTGTTATCAGCTCAGGGACAGAGATGTCTGGCCAGTGGCTGCCAGGGCTGGGTGTTGTAAGCTCAAGGACCTTCCCAGTTGTCCTGAGCATCCTCCCTGTTGGTACCACCACCCCAGGGAGGTTGTTGTGTGCAACTGGTCTCTGCTGTGTGCTTTCCACCTCTCCAAACAAGTGGCTGCTCATGTCCAACCCATTCTAATTATCATTAAATGCTGATCCATCCACACTGGGACAGCATCTCATTTTGCAGTAATTGAGCTATTTTCCCAGCAGGGCAAAGGGCTAGCAGGTTAAGGGTCCTTTCCTAGGGATGCAGCATCCAGCAGGATATATTTCAGAACCATTAACCCTGGAGCAGAGTGGCTGGGAGCCAGGGGGTGTGGGGAGCCAGTGGCTCCCTGCCCATCAGCTTGCCACCTCCCTGCCCCTCATCCCCTGCTACATCCAGTTCAGAATTCCACCAGCCACATGGCCCAGTCAGGCAGAGCTCACCCTGAGCTAGGAATGACCAGGGGCAACAGACCAGGAAAGATCGCAGGGAGCCAGGGAGGAGGTGAGCCGCCCTGCTCAAGTCTGGGTGGTACAGCCAGCTGCCAGCTGCCCTGGGAGCCCTGGCAGCAGCACAGGGCCTGGTCATGCAGGGCTGTGGCACACAGAGCAGCAGGAGGGTGGACAGGAAGGGCCTGAATTCATCTGCCCCTTTCTATCTCACGGGTATCACCCAGTCTCATTCTGGACCTGTCACCCGATCACGGCCACTCCCTACAAGGCCTACTCCACCCCCCACTCTCCACATTGCAGCCTGAGTGATCTGCAGTATAGAAATCCGATGTCATGTTCGGTGCCTCCCTGTCACCTTATTTACCTCTCGGGCCTCGCGCTTCACCACTGTCCCTGGATCTCTGCTCATCCCACCACCACCACGCACCCCGGCACAGGGTTTTCCAGGTTATGTGTCCCCTCACTACAGCATATCCCCCACCTCTGCTTGGGGGCTTCCATCCATCTTTCAGGGCTTATCTCTGACAGGCCTGCCCCTGAAGCCTTCTCCAGCCCCTCCAGGCAAGATTCGCTCCACCCGCCTCCCCCACAGCACTGGGTAGTGCCTGTGTGTGTTCACCCTCTTTCCCTTCCTGTTTCAGAATCTGGGAGGTAGAGGCTGAGTCTTGGTTTGCAATGGCCCAGCACAGAGAGTGGGTTTTAGGTGGATGAATAGGACATCAAATGACCAAATAAGAAATTAATCAAACACAAGCTAAAGGGCAAAGAGTCTCTAGAGTCCCGGACAATGAGGTGGTGGGGCACTTTCTCTAACCTGAGTAGCTCCAGGCTGCCTGCTCTGCAGCAATCAAGGAAGGCTGCCTGGAGGACAAGCTGCCTGCCTTCTTCCCACCCCCGTCCTGGCTCCCCTCCCTGCCCCTTGCTCCTCTTGGCCTGTCAGCCTGAGGGCTTCCTTGAGAAGGAAGATTGCTGCTTGGTGTTTTTTTCCTTTGGCAGGAAGAGTGTTCCTTTATCAGCCAGCAACAGGGCCAGGGTGGGGGCTGCTGGCACCCAGAGCCTCGGTGAACAATGAGAAGGCCGATGGCGTCATGGTGACAGGAGTCCTTGATGTGTCTTTTTAGGAGGCAGCCAGGGCCGTCATTGAAACTCAGAGTGGTGCTGAGAAGGAGAAAGCTGACAGCAGCAGCTGCTGGCGAGGATGACACATCTAGGGGTGTCTGAACGGCCAGGAGCTGGGACCAGAAGGAGGCTGGGCTGGACCCCAGGGAAGCTGCCTTCCAGGTGCCTGTTCCCTCCTGGGGACAGCGGCAGACCTGAGTACACAGGTCAAAGTCTGCATACACAGGTCAAAGGCCACAGTCACACAGAAGCTAATCTGTGGTTGGTAAGAGGAAGGAAGGCTTGATGTCCTGCTGTCCCAGCTCCCCAAACAACGTCCCAAGTTCTAGGTGGGGCCCAAGGTCACGTCCTCCCCAGGGAGCAGCCTGCTATCCACAGCCTCCTGAGAGCGGGTCACAGTGCCCTCTGAGCATCCAGAGCACCGTGCTTAGGACTCCAGCAAGCACAGGCTGTAGAGGGCTAAGGGGAGGCTGGTGATGGGAGCAGCTCGGCACTCCTGGATTCTGTGCCATTCAGACCTCGGCATCAGTTTCCGTGTCCCCCAATGGGATTGAGATTATTGTCACTTTTTGCCCAGGAGACTGCGGGGAGGTCCTTAGAGAGGAACAGGAAGTAAATTTGATGCTGCCCTGGCCGGAGGGACACTGATACTTAAGCAGATCTGGTTCAGTGAGATGGAAAATGTGAAAACACCAGCCGCCATCCTGACATTCCCTCCTCCCTCTGACCAAAAGAAGAGACAGGGTGTGGGGTCTTCACGGCAGCTGCCTTGTCTGGGGCGGCAGGCTGTGTGAGGTGGGGTTGGGGGGAGGGGCTGACCAAGCTCTCCTTGCATGGTAGGGGGATTCCCCGACTATACCGGGCCTGCTCAGAGCTGGGCAGAAAGATTTGTCCTCCTCTGGGTATGATGGCCCAAGACCTAAAACCTGCAATCCGTCTGGTTCGCAAGGGAATGGACACTGTGGGGGCGCTGGTGGCATTACTCAGCAGCTGTGTTCACAAGAGAAGACTTGGCCAAAGCCAGACCAGGTCCCTCTGGTGGCAGGGTAGGACCAGCAACCCTGGCCTCAGAGCCAAGTCCTGCCTCTCCAGTGTCCCAGCAAGACGGCACAGGGAGGTGGCTAAGAGTGCAGCTCAGGACCCCGAATCCCCAACCTTCGCCTCCTAGCTGCACTATTCTCAGGCTCCTGACACTTCCAGTGTTTGAGCAGTTGAAAACAATTCAGATTCCAAAATATAAATTTGCCACCAAATGACAGATTCTACAGTGTCAGAACAGAAAGGAACTCATGGGTCACCTGGCTGGATGCTTCCTCAGCCCCACGAGGGCCCTGGGACTCCATGACAGGAAGGAAGGTCTCCCACTGACATGGCAGGACTGAGGAGACCTTCTGCAGATGTCCTGCATACCCTCCAGATGTGGCCCCCCAGTGACCAGAAGGGGTGGCCCTTGCCCTGCTTAGGAATGTTCTACCATTCTCTTGCTGTCTCTGCCCGCCACCTCCGGGAGCTGCCTAGGCTGTGGCTCCTACCTTTTTAAGCATGTCCCATGCTGCAAAGAGGCAGCTGGCCCAGGTGTCACATCAGAGCAAAAGTGCCCATTAAACCGCCACTGGCTGCCAGGCCCGTCGAGTCCTGGGAGCGATGTTCACGGACATGTCAGCCTAATGAATTAATTGTTTCTTTCTTCCCTGCCTGAGAGGGGGCAGGTCTGACTCTGTCATAGACTAGGGAGGGGAGAGAGGGTGGGGCAGCAGAGGTCCCTCCAGCCTTCCTGCCATCCCTCTGTCTCGCCTGCCTGTGCCTGAAAAGCTCTTTCCCCTGGCTTCTCCCCAGTTTCCATCTTTTGAGACAGGGTATGAGTGTACTGTGGGGTCAGCCTTAGGGGTGCAGTCCACCCCTTCCTGAGCACCTCTGTCTGCCAGCTGTCTGCTTTCACCCAATAGGCAGAGTAGGAGTGAATCGCCGCACCCTTAGAAACCCCTCATATCTGCTCCACTTTCCTGCTCACCAGGGGGGCTTCCTTTCTTAGCTATCGCTCCAGCTGCTTGTAAGAAAGCCCCAGCTCTGTGGGAGGGCTGCGGGGCCAGCACAGGCCAAAGAGACCCCCA
The DNA here is from genome assembly GCA_004026905.1 of Hystrix cristata. Lineage (NCBI taxonomy): Eukaryota > Metazoa > Chordata > Mammalia > Rodentia > Hystricidae > Hystrix > Hystrix cristata. The sequence goes on along the minus strand of PVJO010017736.1, from coordinate 21,304 downwards.
TTCAGAAAGAGGAAGTCTCGTCCCAAGGTACACTGTGAGTTCAGCAGAATGAGACCAGAACCCTCCCCACTGACAGGCTTGGTGTCCCCAGGGCAGCCTCGGGGAGCAACAGGACACCCCCCTGGGAGCAGCTGGTGGCTGCAAGCACAGCCCAGTGGGACCTTCCGTTAATTGGCACTAATCAGGTTGGGGAAGCAGCTGGAAATGGCAGCACTGTCCTCTAGCCACTTTCCAGTGTGACATTCCGCATCAGCCTTTGGGCCTGAGGCAGTACTGCTGGGGTGGAGTCCTGTCCTCAGTCCCTTTGCCTGCTGGAAGCAGGGCACATTCAGCTCTGTTTGCCCTTCCCTGGCCCCATTCGGGCACCTCTCCCCTACCCCTTATCCTTAGGCCCCACCAACACTTTTGTCTCTCAGGTAGTCCTCTTGTGCATATATTAAGAGATGGTGATACAATCAGCTTTCCACAGGGGTCCCCCACCACCACCTACATACCCTGGGGAGTGGGGCTGATGGGGTGGGGGTGGGGGTGGGGCAGCAGGCAGGTCAGCTGAGGGAAGGATTAAGCGAGTCCAGTAGGGGGAGCTCTCTGCATCTCACCTGCGAGGGTGCCTTGGGCAGGGGAGCCCCAACAAGATGCAAAGGCTGTGACATCCAGGTCAAGGCCCAAAGGAAGTAGCACCTTGATGAGAGGAAGGGTGAGCACTCAGGAGACCTTTCTCTGAAGAAGGCAGGGAGGAAGACAAAGGGCCCAGTGGTGTGAGATTTGTGATTTGCTCCTGCCATTGAAGGAGCTGCCTCCAGCAGCCTGGATGATTGACAGGCCTTGGTATGGGGGCCATAGACCTCTCTGACCCTGGCTGTCCCCCTGCTTTCCTAAGAAGTCTCACCAGGGCCATTTCCCTCCATGAGGCTCTGTCTCCCACCTGTGGCATGCAGGGGCTGGATTAGATGCTAGCCGAAGTGATTGTTGATATGATTGTGGGAATGTTGGGTGTCTCAGCCATCTACGTATCATCCTGCCTCCCTCCCTTCCTCCTTTCCTTTCATCCATCCTTCTGTCCATTTGTCCATCTGTCCAATAAATGAAGCACCTGCTACATGCCACTGCAGACTCTGATGATGACAGAGATCAAAGAGCCAGGCAAGTCCCTACCCTCACAGAGCACAGAGCTGGTAGGGGACACAGGAACTGTGGTGATGGCATACCAAAGGGCAGACTATGAGAACACACAGATCAGGAGTCAGGGAAGGCTTCCTGGAAGAAGTCACCTCTCCTGAGGGTGAGGGTGTCATGTGAGCTTCCCAATGGCTGTAAGATTTCAATGAGCTCCTCATAGGCAGAGGCCTGTTACTGAGCACAGCATCCATCAGTATGAGGCATATCTATAGCAGCATCTCATCCCCAGGTGCCCTGGTCATTGATGCCCCATGAGACCATCTCTCTCCCCCACACTTGCCTCAACCACTTCTCTCCTAGTTCCCTTTCGACTCACCTTTAAGACCATGCTGAAAGGTGACGTCTTCCCAAATGTCCCTGGCATGCCCCAGAGGCCCCTCAGCCTGCAGTTTGGAAGCACAAGTCTACCTTCTCTCCATGACGGGCATCTGGGTCACAGTCTCACTGGGGGAGTCAGCCATGTCGCATTCCCCTTCACCCTGAGTTCCTGGGCGATAGATCTGGCCCTGCGAGCAGAAGCTGGTCAGACCGGACTGTAGAAGGAGGGAACTGGCCTGACCTTCACTTCTGCCCCATGCAGAGGGCAGTGCCATGCCCCAACTGAGATCAGTGGCCCTCCCTGGGCTCAGACCTGGGCACCTCTGGGTCCAGGAGCCCATCCCCCAGCCCCATCGCCTTCCATGATAATTGCTCCAGCATCGACTGCAGGGAGGGTTTGAGGGCCCTGATAGTCCCTACACAGGCATGTCCAATTCACAAGTGGCCCTGGACAGCTAGTAACGCAGCTCCCAAGGTGATAAACTTTTGACATCATTATGTGATTTTTAGTACTGTTTTTCATAAATCCTTTGCAGGATGCTGCAGCATGCATTACGTAGGTGACAACAGAATGTTGTGTAGGGAGGGCACCAAGTGGTGCCAACTCTGCCTGCTGCACCCACCACAGACGGTGGAATTGAACCCAGGTATCCTATGTTATAAGCGCTTGTGTGACATGGCGGATAAAACACTGTGATTACCGGTAACAGTATTTCAACCTACCTATATGTGTGTGTGCACATGAAGACAAGTATTTATTATTATTAAGCAGATGGGTACATTTTCTTAATTTAATATTTAATTTAATTTAATTCTTCACTCAGTGTGACCCAGGCAAGCCAAAAGGTTGGACATCCATGTTAAAGAGTGACTCTCCATCCCATGGGAAAAGGGACAATGACCCGGCTCAGGGTTGTAAGTTCTGTTCCACAGATCAAGGATCGGGGTAGAGTGGGGAACAAATCTGTCTGCAGAGGACGGAAGACCCTGCCATGCCTCCTTTGGAGACACAGGAAGGACATTCCCACCCACACTGCCAAGGAGAGGAAGGTGGGTGCTGGCTCAGGATGGGCACTGCAGCTTTGACGGGCAGGAAAGGCACCCCCTCCACTCCACCTTTTCTTTCTCCCCCGCCTCAGCCCCAAGCCGTGCACAGGAGGACAGAGAATAAATGCAAAGCTGTTAGGTCACTTGTCCCTCTGCATAGAGTCACAGAAGCCCTGGAAGAAGATGGCTGGACATAGCCCTGAAGGACACTGCCTCCTCGCTGGGGAAGGGAGTGGCCTTAGAACTGGTGACCCGACCCTCAGCTGAGACTCATGCCACTCCCTGGACCCAAGAGCTGTGCACTCTGGGGACATGGAGGGAGGGAGTGTGTTTTCTAACGTGTTTTATGACTCTGAGCCTTTGTGGGACTATAGATAGCTCTTCCTGGAATTGGGGGTTTCCCGTGAAGCTTCAGGGCACCATCTTCACCTACTTTTATATTTCATATTTAATGTTCTTAAAGAGGACCATCAAATCGTAAAAGTGGCAGGCCCATTGCAGGCCCAGGGATGGAGGCCAAGCATCCAGGGGCCCTGGCCTGGTGCTTCCAAAGTCCATGAAGCCACAGCCTTGTCCCTGCCATGCCAGTCCCTAGAACCTGTCTCAGACAGCCCAGGCATGTGCCCTGTTAGACAGAAGCCACAAGCCACATCGAGAACGTTGGAGCCAGCTCACCTCCTCTACTGTAAGGGGGCATGCTGGTGCCAGCACTACAGCACTTCCTGGGAACTGAAAATCCAAAGATACAACCTCACCCTTGTGTGTGACTCTTGGCAGTTTGCAACTTGGTACTTCACAGACGCTGCTTTGTTTAATCGTTATGCTTGCAACAGCCCCTTAAAGGAGGTATAGTTGTCACTTTTTAGCAGCAGAGGCTGAAGCTCAGCGATATGTGGGACTGTCCTGAGGGCCCATGGGCAAGAACAGACCAAGAGCTTCTCCCCAGACCTCAGACTCCGAGCCCTACGTGACTTCCACCATGAGCCGGGTTGACTAGCAACTTCCCGCTGGCATATGCTGAATTATCTGTGGGTGGATTCTGTTAGTGACAGGCTACTTTTCATTCACTGTCCCTCCCCGAAGCTCCACCCCATTCCCCTTCCTTCTGCTGCTGTGCATTCTGGACAAATTCATTTTCACATCCAATCAAACAAAAGCAGACAAAATCGGGAAGGTAAACAGGCCAGGAAGCAGGGACAGCTGGAGGGAAGGGATGGGGAGGGTGGGGCAAGCTCTGGCATTAAACTCAGCAGAGAAGTGTGCGGGTAGTGAACAGGTGGCCTCACCTCTCCTCAGGTCTCAGGGTCTTCATCTGCAAAATGGGCATGTTATAGCATTGCCCTACTAAAATGGTGGGGAGGATGCCAAGAAGTGACGAGATGAAGCACCTAGTGAGGCATCTCACTCACTGCGCTGTCAGAGCTGGCCTTGGTCCTTCCAGTATCATCTGCAGCCTGCAGATTATCCGTGCCTCTCTATCCACTCTCCAGCAGGGACAGCCAGGACCTGGCACTATTCTGTCTTGCAGGACACACAGCTCTTGGCAGTCGGTCTTGTCTCCACACAGCAAGCCAGATAGTGGCAGCCCCAGCCCCTCCCCTGAGCCCCAGCCTCAGCCCCATCCCCAAAGGGGGTGGTGCGTCCCCACAGAGGCAGGGCAGCAGCTGGCAGAGGCCTCTTGCTGAGCATCTGGTAGCTTGCTGGGCCCAGAGCACATGTGCAGGGCGAGAGCTGGAGGGACGGGAACACCCACAAAGGGGCCCAGGGGATGTCGGGTAGACATGGGGAAGCTTAGCTTAGCACTGTCATCCTGGGCTGAGGCAGAGTCTCCGGAGGCCCGGACATAGCTCCTGTTCTAGTGAAGACACTGCACCGCCGTCCACTTGTACCCCCTGCCCTGCCTCCCAGCCAGGCCCTGATTTAAGAAGCAGACCCCGCAAAGAGAGGAGAGAAGCAGGGGAAGACACTCTTGGGGCCTGAGTCTGAAGCTCTACTACTGATTTACTGGTATCCTCAAGCTTGTCCTTCCTACTGAGCCTCTTTTCCTCATTCATTAAATGGGTGTAACGGCCAACACCATACCTAGTCTTAGGTTCTGCTAGGAATGTCGGAAGGTGCTACAAGATACTCCTAAAGGCAATCCTGTCATTGTTACGGCAGGGCAGATTGAAGCCAGACACAAAGATGTGTGTTCCTTTAGTATATGAGGTGCGTACATGTGCATGTGTGTAAAATATCGCTTCCTGGTGGTCTTTAAGGAGTTCAACAATCCATGTGATCTTAGTTAAGGGACATTCTGCGACATACCAGTAGTTTGACGAAACCGATGGCTGTGGTGATATAAAATGTTGACAACAGGGGAAATTGGGTATCCAGCTATATGAGAACTCTTAGGATAATCTTCAGTACTTTTCTTAAATTGAAATCTAGTCTATGATGAAAAGTTGGTTGAAAGCAACCCCTCCTGCTACCAAATGCTCCCTTCTCCCCAGACCCCCTGAGAGGTGGTTCTCTTCATTGCTTGTCTCTGTCTTGCATCTCGCCTTGTTTTTGATGCAGACAAGTTGCCCCAAACCTTGCATGCGTGCGTGTGATCTGTCCTTTCTATTTGGGTGCCCAAGTGTGTACTGAGGCCACCAGCAAGGAAGAGGCACGGTGGCCCAATGGTTAGAAGCGGGGACCCTGATAGTGGCCTTGCTGAGCAGACAGCTATGTCTCTCCAGGCCTCAGTTTTGTGTGGAGATGAAATGGGAAGTGGTGTAGAGCACCTGGAAGGGGCCTGGCCTGCTGCAAACTCACGTTAAGTGGAGGCCATGAGCCTTCCTTCATGTGAGAGTTCACTCCTGGGCACGGAGTCGTGTCTGGATACGCCTCTCCTTTTGCCCACCAGATGGGGTCCCAAAGGGCTTGGCCACATTTTTGTGGCAGCTGTGGGCAACTCAGCCCCAGAGCCAGAGAAACAGCCTAGAAATGACCTCAGGCTCCCTCCCTTGCTGTCATCCAGCAGCCTGGGACCTTATCAGGCCCTTCCCTGCTTTCCTGGGCCACCAGTCCTTCCCATGGGATGGCTCACTGACTCACCCACACACCGTCTCCCACCTTGATTCATTGGGTGCCCTCTCTGCGCCGCGCCCCATGCCGTGGAGCACAGCCCTCCCAGAGGCCGTGATAAACCAAACTGATGAAAGAAAAACACAAGCAAGACAAGTTCAGGTGGTGAGAACTGCTGGGGAAAGAATAGACCAGAGCAGTGTGCGAGAGTGTGCTGGCCACAGCGGGAGGGCTGCTTTAGGGTGGTGCCTGAGGAGGCGGCACTGGACCGGGTAGAGGGAAGGCGCCACACACAGGGGAGGATGAGTCCGCTGGTCAGAGGGGCAGAAAACTGATCCTGGAAGGAAGTTTCAGTTTTCCTCGAAGGCTGGTGGGGAGCATGGGAGAGTGTTGTGGGGTTTTGTTTACTAGGGTAAAATATACATTATAAAATACTTACTATTTTAACCGTTAGTACACGATTCTGTGATGTGAAATACATTCACATTTTGTGCAACCGTGACCCCCATCCGTCTCCAGAACACTTTCACCCTCCCTGAACTGAAACACTTTCCCCCTTAGCAGCTTGCTTGCCATCCCTGCCCCTCCCCGGGCCCTGGCAATCCCCTCTCTTTCCGTCTGTACGGATTTGACTACTCTAGGGACCCCGTATAAGTGGAATGATATCTGCTATTTTGTGACCGGGTTATTTCACTTAATACAACACGCTCAAGCCTCGTGCATGACAGAATCTCCTTCCTTTTAAAGGCAGAATAATATCCATTGTGTGCATGGGCTACATTTTGTTACTCATTCATCCATCACTGGACACATGGGTTGCTTTCACCTCTTGGCTGTTGTGAATGATGCCACAGTCAACACAGGTATGCAGATAGCTCGTGGAGACCCAGTCTTCGATTCTTTTGGATCTACCCCCTAGTTGTCGGACTGCTGGATCATATGGTACCTGAGAGTGTGTTTTGAGGAGGGGAGTGAACTGGGCTTGTTGGCTTTTTAAAGATGTTTCCCCAGTTGCTAGGGGACGGTGGAGGTGCACGTGGGGGCAGGGAGAACAGGTGGCAGGCGTCACCCAGGTAAGAGGCAACAGGCGTGCCAGAGAAGTAGATGGCTTCTGGAATATGTTTTAGTGGAAGTGACCACAGGACTTGCTACCTGGCTGGATGGGTGCTGAAGGAGACAGGAGATTGAAGATGCCTCCCAGGTTTGGGGCCAAGCATTGGCTGGGTGGTGGCCCATGCTCCTTAGATGGAGGACCGTGAGTAGTTTAGGGGACAGTTTATTATGAGAAATCAGGTCAGGGACAGAAGTCACTCTGGGGCTGTGTATTCATTTCCCAGGGCTGCGATAACAAAGTACCACCAGCTGGGTGACTTAAAACACCAGAAATGTATTGAAGGCCAGAAGTCTGATTGCAAGGCCTCTGCAAGGCCTTGCTCCCTCTGAGTCTCCTGGTAGAATCCTTCCTCGCCTCTTTCTTCATCAGGTGGAAACTACCTGTGCTGGGTGGCCCCTGGCTCACAGCTGCAGCATCCCCCTCTTCACCTGGGGTGTCATAGGCCTTCTTGCTATGAGTCTCTGCCCACATTCCCTTCTTCTTGGGACACCAGTCAGACTGGATTGGGACCCACCTTCATGATCTCAACTCAAGTACATCAGCGAAGACCCTGTTTCCAAATAAATCACCTTCCCAGGTACCAGAGGAGGGCTGCAACCTGTCTTTCAGTGGGACTCAGTTCAGCCCATAACATGCTTCCTAACCCTGGTGCTGCATCACCTGCTGTCTGCAGGGCCCCTGGGCCCCTCCAGCTCCCAGATTCCAGTTCTGGCCTCTCTGCTCCCCATCAATGCTCCCAGCAGGCTCTGCCACCCTCCTCAGCTGATCTGGTTGATTGCAGCTAAATGCTTAATCTCCTGCCTCCCACTGGCTGCGCTGCCTGCCCGGCCTCCCTCCGCCTCCTCACCTCCCTTTGATGACAAATGAGTGATTTCTCCTGCTCTCCTGTTAAGGTTGATTTTCTTCTTGAAGGGGCCAGCACAGCCTGTCCAGGGATACTCTGAACAGTGGCGGCCACCCCACTTGCCCTCCGTCTGGCCTTCTTCCTCTTGGAAGAGGGAGCAGTCACTACATTCCGGGGAGTGCAGAGATCAGAGTTGCCATGGAACAGAAACTAAGTCCCCTGTGGGTGAGAGCAGCATTAGTGTGGCCAGAACACTGGAGGGAGTGTGTGAAGGCTTCTAGCCCCACTCTGCTCCTAACTGGACCCCCATCTAGAACATGGGACCCATGACCAAGGTCCCCCCCCAGCCCTTTAAGATTGAGAGGAGATGGTGGCATACAGTGGTTGTACAATAAATATTACTTCCTGCCTGTTCCGCTCTCTCACCCCAATAGAGCAGAGCTTGATGCTTTTGGTCCACTGTTTCCCACCAGCTGCCCTTCACTGCACCCCAGGGTGGGCAGGGCAAGGGCAGGACTCTGCTGGATCCTGTCTACTTGGAGGCCAGAAGGTGGGTTGTTCCTTCATTCATCTTTACAAATGTCACCCGGGCACATTGCTACCCTTGCACATTTTAAAACCAGAATTCTGGGATGATGAGGTTTGAGCAAAGAACCCTAAGCAATCCATTTTAAAAGGGACCAAGAGACAAGAGTGGGATCGAGGAGCCAGCAGGGAATCTTTGGAACAGCTTCAGAACAGACCCGGCTCGATGGCCTGGTCTACTGATATTTAGCTCTGTGACCTTGGGAAGTTGTATAACCTTTCTTTCTGTGCCTATAAAATGGACATAATCATGATACCTACTAGAGACTAGTCCATCTGGTTGGTTTCAGAGTCCAGCTCTAACTGTAAATATTCATTGAGCCCTTCTTGCCAGGCCCAGTGTCTTGAAAACCACCATCCCCGGGAATGACAAGTCTGTGTCTGCCCAGGGTTGGCCATCTGCAGAATGGGGGGAAAATCCAATGATCCCGAAGGGTCTGCTGGGTACCGTGTGCCAGGCAGGGCCAGTCCTCCCCCTTGGCCCCTTGGGTTTGTGGGTAGAGAAGCTGTTTGTTCCATTGTTTTTCCTCCAGCCCCACTTTCCCTTTCACTTGTAAGAAGGATTCAGGGTGCTTCCTGGCTGGACCACAGAGAAGAGCAGAGTAAGTTCAGAGTGGGGAAACTGAATTAATGTACCAGGGAGGTACATCATAGGACTAGCACTTTGAGAACAACATTTCCCTATCACGGTTGGGTGTCTCTCTGTTCTTCTGTCCCCAGGCTGCACATATCCTCACTTGTTCAGACCTCACTCTGCTGCAGCAAGCCCCGCACCCCCAAAGTCTGCTGTCCCAGCCCCTGTCAGGGTGCAGGGCCCATCCCTCATCCCTCTGCACCCAGCAGGCTTCCTCTCCATTAGCAGATCTGGAGCCCGATGAAAGACGCCCTATGAGTCGGGTCAATAGGTCCCACTCTGGGAGATAAAAGCATGGGGGTGGGAATGGAAGGCAGGCAGGCGGCAGGGCTGGGGCAGAGGGGAAGAGAGAAATCGAGTTCTGAAAGGCCCCAAAGCAAAATCGACAGATTGAAAATCTGCTTTGATGGCCTCTCCGTTTATCTCTCTCGTTAACAGACAGTGTCCATTTGGCAGGGGTGAGGGGAGTGGGGCAGGAACCTGGCTGGGTTTCAAGTCTGATTTCTCTGGGCTTATGAGCCATCGTCTTTTTGCATAAAAAGGGATTAATATCTGCTCCTGAGTATTAACTGAGCACCAGGCACACATGCATGCACACACACTTGTGAATGCACATGCACACACATGCGTTGCTATCATGAGCTGCTGGTGCGACGCAGCACCATGCTCTGACCCTTCCTCACCATCCCCAAGGCCCCAGGGGGCAGGCAGTGCTCTTGCACCCCAGATTTCACACTAGCCCCCATAGCTGTTTGGAAGAAGCCCTCCTCATTCCCATTATGTAAATAAAGTGCGGGGAGGAGATGCTGATCCCATTAGGGGGGATTAGTTACTCAGAAGGCCTGGAGATTAGAACATCAGCCAGAAGCAGGAGGGGGCCGTGGAGGGAGGGAAGGGGCTGTACCACACTTGCCCACTCTGTCTGCAACCTCCCAACATAAAAGAGCCCTCCAGTGGAGCCTTGTCAGCTGTCCCTGGCATGGCCAGCGGGGCAAGGCAGGAACCAGTTTCATCCAGCCGAGTCCTCCCTTTGCTTGCACACGGCCCTCTGTGCACCTCGAAGATGGCCTGGGCAGTGTTCCTGTAGCCTCTGGCATGACACCCAGCTGCCTTGAAAGCCTACCTGACCTATCGTCCGTTCACCACCCAGGCATTGGCATGTCTAGCACTGTGACAGAGAGGGGTGGGGCACCCAGGTGGGCAGGAGAGAGGAGTGGAAACCGTGTCCCACCCAAGGCTCTTTAGGACGCAGGACTAGATGTGAAGCCTTCCAGGGAAGTGAAAAAAGCACCTCTAACTCCCTAACTCCTGAGTCTCCTGCAACCCAGAGCAAGGAACCTTTGCTGATGGGCTCTTCTTCTAGACCAGTGATTCTCAAAGTGTGGTCCTTAAACTAGTAGCTCAAGTGGTAGAGTGCTTGCCTAGCAAGTGCAAGGCCATGAGTTTGAGCCCCAACATCCCCTCCCCAAAAAAGAGCATCACCACCTGGAAACCTGCTAGAAATGCAGATTCTTGGGCCCCACCTGCTAAATCGGACTGGGATGGGGGGTTGTTTCATAACTGTGTTAAATAAGCCCTTGGGGAGCCTGACTTGTGCTCGGGTGGGAAGGCAAGCAGCAGAGGCCAGGCATGCTCTGCCCATGAGCTTTGTGGGGCAGAGATGGGGCTCGTGTGCCAGTGAGGGCAGAGAGTGTGGAATATGATAAGAAGAGAGGTGAACAAAGAGGCGTCAAGCCAGTATGGAGGGAAGGCGGGGAATCAGAAGGAAGGATGCTTGGTGGGTGGGTGTTGCCCTAGCAGAGGGCCAGGAGCACCCAGCTGCTCTCAAACTCTGCCCTGCCCAGAACCAGGTCCGCTCATGGACAATGCCCACTTCTGGTCAAAGCAGGCACTTAATCAGCCTGATCCCAGAGGCAGATCAGCTCCCACCAGCCAGTCGTGGGTAGAGGGATTTCTGCTCCATGCCCTTGCTCTGGTGCCATGCAGTCGTCAGTGTGCTGCTCACCTCTGTTCCCAGTCCATGTTTCCTAATGTCTTATTGACTGACCAAGGTGGGAGCCGGGAAATTGGCAGACACAGCCAGTCCTGGCTTTTTCCTTTTTCGCGGACAGCAGGTGGTAAGTGCTCTCCAGCACTGAGGCACGCAGGAGAAGGGCACAGCATGTCTTCTGCAGCAGGCAGCCAGCCTGCAGAGTGCCCTGCCCGCCATCCACTCAACAAGCACACATTGAGTAGCAGGTGAGAAGCTAGAGTGTGACACTGTCATCCCCTTTGTCCCCACAGCAGCCCCATGAGGTAGGTTTGGATACCCTCGTTTTACAGAGGAACACACAAGCTCAGAGAGGCAGTGCAGCACGTCCTGCGCCACTCAGCAAGGAAGTGGCAGAAGGTGTTTAAGTCTGGTGGTTTCGACTCCTACAACCTTCCTCTTGAGGGCCTAGAAGAGACATGCATGAGACCCATGTGCAAAGGAGGGTTCGGGGGGGCTCGGGTCACCTTTGCTCCCCTGCTCAGGGTTGCGGGGTCGGTCAGTGGTATCTTCTGGGATGTCGCTAAGAGAGAAGCAGAGGCAGAGTTCCACTCCCCTACCCGGTTCTGGCTGCTCTGGGGTCTTCCCTAGAGCTGCCTGGGTCTTCCTGGAACTGTGGGCCAGGCTGCCTCGTGGGGCCTCAAGCACTTCTCTCCTCCCCGGCTCCTTCAACCCTGGCCAGCAGCTGGCTGACTTCAGCATCCCAAGGGGAGGCCCGGAAGACACAGCGGGGCCCAGGGAGCTGGCCCTGCAGCCCACAGCCTAATTAAAAGAAGGGGACTTCGGGTAATGGCAGCCACTCTGCCTGAGATGAGAGGAAGGGAGGTCAGGGCCCAGGTGGCCCCCTCCCAGCTGTCATGAAATGGATGATTTCAGTCCACATGCAGTCATACCTCCTCACCCACACCAGTGCCACTACTCCAGCTCCTGCGAGACTCCTCTGCCTCCTTCCCTCTCTGCACACAAGTTCTCCCTTCTCCACCCTCCCTCTTCCCTCCCCCTCCTATTTGGTTTTATCTTCTGTCCTTCTCTGTCCTGTCTGACTTTCCCCCCACACCCTGCTGTGTTTCTCACTCCCCCACCCAGTCCCAAGCTTTCCTGAGATCAGGCGCGACGCCTTTAGCACCATCCTCTCCCAAAAATACTCTTGCCTAGGGCCCTGGACTGAGGGATTTGTCCAGCGTCTTCCTCCACCAAATTGTGGGCAACTCTGGGTCTTGATGGTCACCAGTTGGTTAATTGTACTCCCTTTCCTCCAACAACACACCTTCTGTTTCTTTTAATGGACCGATTCTCATTCATTCATTCATACATGCATTCATTCATTCAACCAGAACATTCTGAGTCTCTAGTAGGTCTGTGTGCTGCACTGTGCTGAGGGCACTGAGCAAAGTAGCAGGCAGCCCAGGCCTTTCCCGGAGCGTATTGGAAGGAGGGTGGGGAAGAAGAGGGAGACAGGAGGGGAGGAGCAGAATGGCGCCTTGGCTCCAAGCAGAGGTGCAGATGTTGCCTGCATCACTGTGCTCTTCCTACTGCCGTGTTGTGTTTGGAAAGTGATGAATTTCAGCACCAGCTAATTAGTCTCTAATTAGCAAGTGGAGTGTAAACAATCACAACAGATGGGGGAGAAAAGGCATTAGCAATAATGACCCTTCTTTGGGGGCAGAGTCTCAAAGAGGCACTTCCTTGACAGAGCTAGAGGGCAGCTGGAGGAATGGCTGAGATTCAGAGTCTGCAGGAGAGCGCTGACTGGTGCCCATGTGGGCTCCTCATTTGGTCCACAGCAGTGGGAGATGGGTCTCCCGAGGGTGAGCATCCCTGACACATCTGCACTGGGTGTGGCCCAAGCAACAGCCCAGAGAACCTTAGCAAGTGAGTCTTACAGATGAAGAGGAGCCCCCTGTGGATACGACACTGGCAGCAGAATCAAGCCAGTGTGTCCCCGGAGGGTTCCTGAGCCTGTCCCAGACTGGAGGTGTCCCAGTCTGCCCTCCTGCTGGAGACACAAACCTGTGTCGCTGGCCACCGCCCAGGGACTGAACAAACTGCTAGGGGTGTGCTGGCCTGTGTGGGAGATGTTGTCCCTCTGGGCTGGGCAACCTACCCCTGAACCCAGCCAGGAAACCAGGCCAATTGGCCCCGGGGCCCCGAGCGTGCCCTGGCTCCCAGCCTGCCTGTGTCCTTGGGTGCAGGGCCGGGGATGCTGAGGAACTGGGTTGGGATGTGGTGTCAGGCACATCCCCATCACATGTACCACACGAAGCGGACATGATAGGAAGACTTCCCTGGGCCTTGTGTGCAGAGCGCTGCTCGGGCTGTGTCCTGCCAGGGAAAGTCTTCCTTGTGGGACCAGAGGACGGGCTCGGGGAAGGCTTGAGCCGATGAGCCTGCAGGGAGATGGCCAGGAGGAGCAGCGGTGGAACCAGAACCTGGAAGAAGGGTCTTTGGTGTTCACGCTTGTCCTTACTAAATGCCTTTATTAAGCACCTGTCAGGGCCAAGGGCCCTGAGAGTTCACTGTCCGTCCCCGTCCCTGGGGAGGCTGTGTCTGAAGAGGATGTGTCTAACTGCTCTCTCTGGCCAGGCCCTCCCTTTGGTCCAGGATTGTGGCCACAGTAACAAGAGCCTTCTTTCTGCTCTGAAAAGTGACAAAGCCAAGCCTCAGGCCCCATCTCTGATGGGACAAGAGAGATTCCTTCCTCCTACCCCGTTTCCTTGAAAAAATTGCCCCTTTGCAGCTGCCATTATGGGCCTAATTAACAGACTTGTTTGTCTCATCAGCCTGGCAGTCAGTGTTGGTAGGAAGGGCAATTTCATTGTCTGGCAACGCGATCGCAGCCCTGGCAACTTGTTAGCTAAATTGGTTGCATCCGCTCTGGTTCCTGGAGGAAGCACGCGTCTCTTCGAAGGACGATGATGCTCTCAGCTGCCTTAGTCCCTGCCACCTGGTTTGGTCAGCAGCCCCCGCCTCCCATCCCAAGAAGTGATTGGATTTCACTCTAGAGCTGGGTGGAGTTGGCAACAATCACTCGGCAAACACACAATGAGGGCCTACTATGTGGCAGGTGCAAGGGAAGGCCATGCATGCATTAGACAGTGCTTAAGCCAGGCTCGCTCAGCTTCAGCACTGTTGACTTCTGTGCCAAATCATTCTTTTGTTGTGAGGTTGTCCTGTGCATGGCAAGATGTTTAACAGCTTCCGCCCACGAAATGCTAATGACATCCCCCTACCCCAAGTTACAACAACCAAAAATACCTCCAGATATTGCCAGGGTCCTCCCAGAGGGATCCAGAAGAGGTACAAAAAAGAGGCAAATGCACAAAGAAATCATTATCATGGAACATGATGGAGATGATTGTGAGTGGTGGAGATAATGCACACCAGCCACTGTGGGGCTGGAACGACAGCATCCGGGGAGGCTGGTGCATCCGGCAGGCAGGGTAGACAGGTGCAGAGGCCAAGGGTAAGGCCACATGGTATGGTAGGAAACCACAAGTTGCTTAGTTCTTCCATTTAACCGGGTTTTGCAGAACATCCACCCTGTGTCTGTTTCATTTGAAAGGGGCTATGAATTCCTTATCAGAAAGGAGTCTTTGGTCCTCTGTGCCATGGGGTGCTGTGAAGGAATCTGAGCAGGAAGCACAAGGCTAGAAATCCCTTTCATTAAGTAGATTAAGCTAATGATAGCTGGCTGGAGGGCCACAAGTGCCTGGCAAATGGAAACCAGCTCAGAGATAAAGGAGATGGAGTGAGGTAGCTTGCCAGTATAAGGGATACTTAGGAGGCAAATCTGGCAAGATTAATTTATTCACTCAAAAAATATTTGATGACTGCCAACCGTGGACTGGACACCATGTTAAGTTCTAGGGCTAGAACTGGCATCGCACATAGCAGCGGGCTCGCAGCCTGGCTAGGAAACAGGTTCTAGAGGTGAGGAGACAAGAGAAGAAAGCAAAAAGGTCAGTGTTGTTTTGGGCTCAGGCGACTGAACAGGCAGTGCCACTAACTGTATTAGGGAATTGGGGGGACTCTGCAGGCTTGCAGAGACCCGAGTTCAGCTTTGAATATTTTAAACTTTTGAGCATGGAGCTCATCAAAATACAATTGACTTATTCTATCAAGATGTCAAAGTTGAAAGCCTGAGAAATATGAGCATTTGCACAGTAGGTAAGATCAGAAAGACGGATGTTCTCTTCAAGAGAAAATGGTGGGAAGGAGAAGGGTCAGAGCAGAAAGCTGGAAACCTCAACATTTCAGAGCCCAAAAAGGAAGGAGATCAAAGAGG
This sequence comes from Hystrix cristata, assembly GCA_004026905.1. Taxonomy (NCBI): domain Eukaryota; kingdom Metazoa; phylum Chordata; class Mammalia; order Rodentia; family Hystricidae; genus Hystrix; species Hystrix cristata. The sequence goes on along the minus strand of PVJO010017736.1, from coordinate 6,218 downwards.
GAAAGAAGAGGGGAGAAGGAGAGGACTAGGAAAGGCCACATCCGGTGGTGGCCGTCTTGTTGGCAGAGTCCTAAGCTGGTATAGATCATCTCACAGCAGGAGGTGGAGTGAGCGGGTGTATATGTGTCTTCTGTCTCCTTCCTGCCTATCAAGTCACCTGAATTCAACCGTGAAGGCTTCCCCACTAATGACCTTATCCAATCCTAATTATCTCCCAAAGGTCCCACCTCTAAACTCCGTGGTGGGGGGTTGATTTTCCGCCCTCTTAGTACCCCACCATGGGGATTAAACTCCAGCATGAATTTTAGGGGGACAAACCATATTTAAACCATAGCATGGTGCCATGACACTTGCTAAGACCATATGGGGAGAAAGCTGTAGCAAGCTTGGGAGCAAGACTGTGAGTCACACACAACAGGCACATGATTGTGCCATCTGATACTACTGCTCCCATCCAACCAACAGCAAGGCTCTGCCCCCGCTCGGGTTCTCCCAACTTACAGTGCCTATATCTACTTGTAGGGCTGCTGGTATTTCATGGACCCAAGGCAGAAAAATATCACAAATGAGTACAAGAGATGAAACAAGAGGGATAAAGAAAGTTGCTCTTCCTCCCTCTTCAGGGCTTGGTGCAACTGGAAAGCAAGATGGGGAAGCCCAGTTTAGCTCCTCTGCCCCACATCTGTGTAGAACATCACTTGGCCCCACTGGGCAGATGGGAATGGGTCCAGAATTAAAGATACATCTCTCCCACCACCCTGTTACCAGCTGTATTTGTTTCCCGTGGCTGCTGTAGCAGATTGTCACAAACTGTGTGGTATAAAGAACAGAGATATAAGGGGTTGGAGATTTAGCTCTGTGGTAGAGCGCTTGCCTAGCAAGTACAAGGCCCTGAGTTCAATCCCCAGCACCCACCCACCCCCCCCAAAAAAAAACCCAAAAGAACAGAAATATATTGTCCCACAGCTCTGGAGCACAGAAGATGAGAATCAGAGTATCAACAAAGTTGGTTTCTTTGGGAGTCGCTAAGGGAAACCTGTCTTACACTTCCCACTTGGCTCCTAGGACTTGCTAAAGCCTGAAGACCCATGTGTGCATCCGTCCAGCCTCTGCCTCTGTCTCCATGTGTGGTCTTCTCCCTGTGTGTCTGCGTCCTTCTACGACCTTCTCAGGAAGACTCTGGTCATGGGATTTTTTTTTTTTTTTTTGGTCATGGGACTTAAGGTCCATTTTGACCTGGTATAACTTCATTTTAACTAATTCCACCTGCCAAATCCTATTTCCAAATCAAGTCACACTCTGAGGATCCAGGTAGACAGGAGTTTGGGAGAGTGCTGTGCAAGCCGTACCCCAACCTAACTTGACTCCGATCTATTACAAGCCACCGTTTGGCAGCCTTTCTTGCCTGCCCTGTCTACTTGTCATCCCATTCTCCATGCGGATGCTGCCAGCCCCACTTTCAAATGTGAAAATCGAGGCACAAAGAGACTCAGCTGACTGCCCAAACTGTGGTAGAGACCGGCATGAGTGAAATCTCTCCCCGCTCTGGCCTGGTCTTCCCTCCCCTGCAGATTAGCGGCCTGCATCCTTGTTACTCGTGGCGAGCTCCCTGGTGCCTTCTTGGAAGTGCTTCTTGCTACAAGCTAAACTACCTCCCTGTTCCCCAGAACCGTCTTTCTTCTGGACACGGAAATATTTTCCCTAAATGACTGAAAAGAAAGTTAAGTCCCCCAAAGGAGGTGTTTGCAGAAGGCCTAAATGATCAAAATGGTAGGAGGACTCAAGCAAGAGAGTCAAGATGGGAAAAGACGCAAGCCCTGTGAGAGTGACCAAAGGAGCTGTAGAAGTTGGTGTAAGTTCGGGCACCCCAAAGAAGGCAGAGGTGCAGGACAAGGCAGTTTGCCTGGGTCTTCCCACCTGTGTCAGCACTGGTCCAAAGGGCAGCGGCTGTATTGATTGGTCCATCAGTTATCTATGACTGGGGAAGGCCAAGAGGACCCTCCACTCACCCTTCTTGTCACCCAGAAATAAACTACGACCTCTGAGGGATAAAGGCAGCATGCGCAGCGCCCGCAGAGAGATGGATCACTGCCCGGGGGGTGGCCTTGTGGTATCAGAGTCAGCAGAGATGGGAGAGTGATGGAGGGGTGGGGAGAATACAAGGCTAGCATCCCTCCCTGTCTGCCCAGGGTTTGCCAAAGCAGCAGAGCAGGTGTCCTTGGGACAAGCGAGAGCCGAAGACTTCCACCATACACTCCAGCCGTGATGTGCTGCTGCCTTACCACAGACCAAAAGGCAACAAGGTCAAGCTATCATGGGCTGGAACTCCAAAACTGAGCTTAGGTAAACCGTTCCTCTTTGGCAGTTGATGATCTCAGGTATTTATTACTATAAGAGCAGTAAAAGACAAACCCTCACCCTAGACAACCCCCATTCTTCAGAGGGAGAAACAAGAAGGCTCTGAAGCACCATGTGGTCCCCCTATGTTTCTCGCCACCCCATTGCCGCTACCAGGGTCCAGCAGAGCCACCTGCTCTCTCCTCAGCGTCGTCTTTTCTCTATACGAGGAAATATTTTCCCCAAATGACTGAAAAGAAAGCCAAGGAAAACTAATATGTCCCCTGGTAGGTCATCTCTGTCCCCCGCTCCCCATGGACTCTTGGCATCCACTCTCACCTCCTTCTGCCCCACCATCCTGTCCTTCTGGACTGCTGGGGGAGGGAGTTAAGACCACTGCCCACTTGGTAATTTCACCTCAGGGCCTTTATGGTCCTTGGGATAGAGCCCTGACACTCGACACAGCTCATTAAGAAGCCTGGTGCAGGGCTCCTGCCTCCTCCCCCTGTTCCATCTCCCTTTCCTCTTCCCTTCTCTACTGGGGCCCCAGCTGTGAGGACACCCTTCTAGCTCTCACTGGGGTGTGAATGGGCCAGGCCATCTGTCCCCTCAGACTCTGACCTACTCTTCCCTCTCCGCTCTGCATACTGTGCTTCCTCTCTCTTTGCCTGGCTGCGGTCCTGGCTTAAATGTCACCTTTTGGGGAGGTGTCTGCTGTGTCGTGTGTCCCCACTGCCCTCCCATACACATTCGCTCTTGCAGTCTCTTACACCTGTGTGTCCCAGTAGACACTACGCTCCATGAGCTCAAAGACTGCATCCTCCTCTCTCCCACCCATGCCCTCAACAAGCTGAATCAACAAGCAGATGACTCATGCAGCATCCCTCCTTTGTGGCACTTCCCTGACTGCCCCACCAATCCCAGGTGGCACTACACTGCCCGCTGTGCCCATCTCCCTGCTCTGCAACACAGTGTGAATCCTGTCTCGGCAGCCAGCTAGCCACGGCCTCCACCTCTTTGTGTTCTCAGAGCCTCCCACAGCTGGTGTGTGCTGAACACCAAAGGTCCACAAGACAAGCCATGACTCTGAGATCGCCTGGGCCTTTGTTCTGGCCTCACCAAAGGTCGCTCAAGACTGCCCCTACCTCTTCATCTTTTCCTTGAACAAGTTGGAGTCTCCTTGGGGACGGAGGCACAAAAATGGAGACCTTGGAAGGCTGGGGACTCGGGCTCACTTCCACCTAAACAAGCCCTCGACGTACACATCTCGAGATCTCTATGGTCTCCCCCACTGCCCCTAAGATGTCCTTCGAGCCTCTTAGTACAGTTTCTAAGCCCCTCTATTCATCATCCATTCGTTCAAAACCCAGAAACTGTGCTAGAAGATACACCAGCATTTTCTCCCAGGAAGCAGTTCCACTTCTGCTCTCATCCCCTGTTCCAATGAGGAACTGAGCTGGAAGAAGTAGCTGGTTTCCCAGGATCGTGCCGCGCTTGGTTCCACTTCCTCCTACCCGGGCTGCCCTTACAGCTGCTGGACCAGCCTCATCCCCCGCCTGGGACTCCCCACTCTTGCACCCTCTAACCCGCCATGCCCAAATACCGGAGGCGTCAGGCCTGTCATGCACACCCTCTGCCAGCGGGTCCTCCTGACCACCCTGGCCTGGCCACATCCTGCTTTCCTTTCAGGACACTGCTTGGGGACACCTTCCATGATGGCCTTTGCTGTCCAGCAAGCTGTGCCCTGTGGTAGTCCTGATGTGCCCAGGGCTGTCCAGTTGTCAGATGGCTCCGCCATCTCCCTGTGTCCCTATGAGCTCCTGAGGGCTGAAGCGTCCTCCTTGCTCACCATGAGATCTCCTGGTGCGCCGTAGGTGCTCACATAGCACTTGCCCAGTGAGTGCTGTGCGCTGTGAGTGAATGAATGGATGAAGGGTATGCCGTGCATTCTGGCGCAGGGCCGGGATGGGCATCCAGGACTCTGGAAATCTAGGGGAAAGGCAAGGAGCTGTGTGGGAAGCCGTGTTAGAGGAGGCAGTGGAAGAAGAGAGGGAACAAGTCCCAGGATGGGGAGGGGGGCTCCCGCAGAGGGGGCTCCCCATGATGTGGAGGGAAGGAAGAGGGCCAAAGGCCAGGAGGCGGTGCGGTTGAGGGCAGCCACCACTCCACCACCTCACTAGCCTCTCTGCGAGGCCCCTGCCCATTCGTTCTCCTCCATCCTGCCTTCTCATTCATCCTGTTGACAATCTCACATGGGGCTTTTTTGGACCACATGTTTTATCCCTTGTCACCAGCCAAACGGCCCCATTATATTAATTTATCATCCTTTCCAGTAACTTGTAGCCTTCCTGTAAACTCTCCCTTTCCTACACTGGGGCTGTCCACTGCCAAACCACAGCCCACAGCCTGCCCTGCTGCCTCGGGGGCCATGGCCGGGCTGGATGGGGAGCAAAGGTCTCTGGGATCCTGCTAGGGGTGCCTCTCCCATGTCCGTTCTCCGTGGGGCTGATGGGACTGGTGACAAGACCCCAGTGCTCCTGGTTTCTCCCCTCCAGTGCCATCTGTCACCTACCACTTGGTGCCTGGGGAAGACTGGTGGGGCTGGTCATGACCTACAGGGAACTGAGGCCCGAGAAGGTATCTGGCTGCCAATCACACTGGCCGGTGGGACAAGGCTCTCTTGGCGATCATCAAAGCACCAATCACACAGGGCAGATGATGGTTTGATCACTGCTGGGGTCTGGCCTGGCCTTTCCCAAGCAATCCCAGGCCAGCCCGTGTCCTTGAAAACCACAGGGGAACCTCTAGAGGAAGCGGAGCCCTCATCCGGCCACTCTCAGACTTATGTGCGGTGGCAGACAGAGCACCCAGAGGTGGCTTTGTTGCTTTGTCCCTTTTAGTGGAAGGAACATGTGCTTTGGAGACAGTGCCATGTCCATCCCAGACTCCACACTGGCTATCTGTGCAACCCAGACTCTGTCACTGCTTGTCTCTGAGGATCACTGTTCTCATCTGTACAATGGGGCAGTTGTACTGCCTAGAACCACTAAGCTCCCTCAATATGGACAGAGGCCCTGGCAAGATGGGAGTGAGGCTGAGGGATCGTTTGCAGCCCAGCCAGAGGGGACAGTGAGTGTGCGGCCCTCACATCACTCTCTCTGGACAGGGCTGACTTGACGGGGAAAGAGAGAGCACGGGGAACTCCTCATTCCCTTCCTGAGCCCACATGGATGCCATCTACCCAGACCCACCGGGATGGGCAGGGCTCAGGTTCTGGGGAGGAGGAAGAGGACAGAGAACGGGGGATTGTGTGTGGGTGAGAGGGAGTGGAGGGCTTGCCTCTCTCCTTCCCAGACAGGCTCTGCTTCCGGGGAGCAAGTTGGAAATGGCCTGTGATGCAGAGCCATCCATCACACCAGGGCCTCCTGCCAGCATGCCAATCCCGCCACCACAGGCTCCCGGCCACGAAGCATGCGTCAGTCACAATTAGCTGAGCGCAAGTCCCACTGTGGGGCGGCTGGCACAGTGTAGCTTGGGGCCAGCAAGGGCAAGTTGGGGCCTGTGCACGAAGTGACCAGTGAGAATGGAAAGCGACAGGTGAGGAGAGGGGTTAGGAATCATCACCAGGCCCCGGGAAACAAGAGGATTCCTTTCACTCATTCCTTCACTTGTTATTTATTGAGTTCCTACTTTGTGTAAGAAACTAGACCAGTGACTAAGATACCAAAAAGACCAAGATGTGTCCTTTAGCAGCTCAGAGTCTGGGGGTGTGCAGAGTTTAGGGGCATCACGGGGCTGCACTGTGATCCTGGATTTGTGGGGACACATGAGGGGGCATCACTCCTGCCGGGGGAGCATCCAGGAAGCTACAGAAGGAGAGG
>PVJO010017735.1:0-38371 GCA_004026905.1 Hystrix cristata | reverse complement strand
TGATAAGAGGGATTGATAGGCAAACATTCAAATAGATGTGCAGGAAAGAGGTAATTTATTGACAGAACCATTAGCTATGAGCAGAATAAATAAATCTTGGGGTTCTCTGTTCACAAAGTAGAATGGGAATTAGTACCAGACATTAAGTTCCCAAGGGGACAAGAAGTCTCAAGATTTTCAGAAGACAATTGAAGATCGTGGTAAGGAAATCATGGAGACTGGCCTGAAATAAGATTGGAATAAAACAAAGAAGGTCCAGAATTGATAAAAAGAAGAATCTTTGAATCAGAAACCTGGCTCACATTTAGAAAATAAAATGACAGAGAGGCAAAGAAAAACCTAACCATCATCATATTGTGCAAAGGAGTTAACAGTGATAAAGAAACTAGAAGGCAGTTTGGAAAATGGCACACACACTGGGAGATTATTGAACTGTGTGCTCCAATAATAACACTGTACTGTATGTCCAGAGATGTTATTGCAGATCTGCCATCTGTTTTTCCAGCAGTGGGAATTCATTTGGACATTTCACTTTATACCAAGACTACACAGGCTCTCTCTGTTTGCATGGCCCAAGCCAAGTTAGATGAGAACGCAGAGCAGACTTAGATCTAGTGGGGCTTACCAGTAAGATATACTGTAATGCATCATGCAGTAAAAGTGATGGCTATTAAGGAAAGACTTTAGCAAACAATCATACCTGGTATACTTTGAACTCTAAAGGCATTGTCTATGAGACAGAGGTAAGTGGCCAGAAAGAAAACTAGAAATAGAAAATTTGACATTTTATTTGTTGTGTATGTTTAGACTGACAGAGTATTTTGCCCCACAGAGAATATTTGGCAATATGTAGAGATACTGTAAGTATCATGACTTGGAAGAAGGTTAGAGTGTGTTACTAATGCACAGTAGCTAGAGGCCAGGGATGCTACTAGAAATCCTACTGTGTACAAGAACACCCCCCGCAATGAAGAATTGTCTGGTCCAAAATATCAATAGTGTCAAGTTTGGGAAATCTGGTTTAGAGAAATATTTTTATTTTTCTGAGTCTTTTTCAGCATCTCCTTATATGAAGATAATTTCTGATAGGAATAATGTAAATATTCAGTGAAATGATATACGTAGAAGTGCCTGAAACTTCTTAATGTTGGCTACTTGTATTGAAAACTGTTTGTCAAATTATAAAATGATTTTAAAACTCTTAGAGTAGGTTTGAATAGGGTTTTGAGTATAAAAAATATGCTTCTTGTTATGTATGGTAATGAAATATATCACATAGGGGAAGAAGAATATACTTATTTTATATGCATAATTGTATAGCTGTTTCCTATACTGTAGCACAAACTAGAGCTTTTATTCTTTTCTTTTCTAATCTTGCTTTGTAGTCCAGGCCAGCCTGAAACTCACTGTTTAGCCCAGTCTTTCCTTCAAGTGATGATCCTCCTGCCTCAGCCTACTGACTGCTAGGATTACAGGCTCTTGCCACCATACCCTGCCACATCAGAGTATTTTTTTTTAATTGAAAGAGTCCATATCTTTCCCATCTCCTCATAATATTTCTCAATGTGAATGAACCATTTAATCTAAATCAGTTTATACCATCGTAGGATGTCACATTGTTTTCAGACTACTATGTTTGTACATGTTGGAATGAGAATAAGCTATTTCCCTTTCTTTCTTTCTTCTCTCTTTTCTTTTCTTGTTCTTTCTTTCTTCTTTCTTTCTTTCTTTCTTTCTTTCTTTCTTTCTTTCTTTCTTTCTTTCTTTCTTTCTTTCTTTCTTTCTTTCTTTTTCCTTTTTTCTCCCTTACTTCCTTCTTTTGGCAATGCTGGGTTTCATTCCAAGGTCTTCACACTGAGCGACCTTCCAACCCTTTTCATTATTTTTTATTGTGATACAGGGTCTCAGTAATTTGTCCAGGACTCAAATTTGCAGTCCTCCTGCCTCATCCTCCCAGAGTGCTGGGAGTATAAGCATGCATCACACAACAAACTGGATAAGCTATTTTCTCAAAGCTGTATTAACAGGGTAATCATTTTTCAAAAATATCTCTTTGAGATATGCCAGAGTGAACAAAGTAAAAAAAGGAAGGAAAGAGCAGATACAAAAACCTATTTCTATCATCACCAAGTAGATAAAATAATCAGGAGTGAATGAAATACTGTCCTAGTAATTGTTGAGTCATTAACACATGTCATGCAGAGTAGGGAGAACTACCTGCTGGAATAGGAAAGAGGGATAAGGGAGAGAGTTCAGAAATTTGATCTAGAAGTGCTAAAGGAGACAGACACTCTAAGCTGCCCTCACATTGACAATATTGAGTTAATCAAGTGAACACAGCACTGATAATTAGATAGGAAACACAAGGGAAATTGCTCTTCATGACTATGAAATTATTTTTTGGTGACTCATGTGCAATGCAGCCAAGCTGCTCTTTCTACTCATGTGCTGGAATCTTTCTCAAACTCTTGATCAGAGAAATTTTAAGAGTTGGAGTAGAGTTGTTTTGCTTTGTTTGGTGGTTCTCAAAAGTACTTGCACATAGACTGTGGACTAAATATTTATATCCTCTTAAACTTCATATGTTTGAGCCTAATCCCCAGAGTGATAGTAGATAGTGGTGGGTCCTTTGTAATATAATTAGATCACAAGGCTGAAGCCCCTATGAATGGGATTAGTGTCCTCATAAGTAGTGAAATAAGAGAGCTTGCTTCCTCTCACTAACACTGGACTCTCTCACCAGACACTGGACTTTTTAGCACCTTGATATTAGACATCTCATTTTCCAGAAGTGTGAGGCTTAAATGTTGTGTAAGCCTCTCTTCCTGGTCTGTGGTATATTTGCTGTAGCAGTCTGAATTGACTAAGACAACGCTGAAATCACTTGGGCATTTTTTTTTTCGAACCCACGGACCCACGAGGGCATTTTTAAATACTACTGATGCTATTTCCTCTACCCTGCCTCCACCCTGAGAGATTCTAATTTAATAGCTCTGGGGGAAGACTGGGCATCATAAATGTTATGTAACTCTAAACAATTCTGCAGGGAAGCAACCTCCTTAATACTTAACCTAGAAACCATAAAGTTAAAAGACAGAATGAAAAGACATCTTTTCTTTTTCTTTCTTTGCTATTACTCTCACTCTTTGCTTTCTTACATTTTTATTTTAGTTGTTGTCTAATTCTTTTTTTGTGAGTCATGTTAAGAAGCTATAGGGACATCAAAAACTGCAAGGGTGGCTGACATTTCCTAAGTGTTACTCTTTTCCAACATTTTGTGCTTTACCTTCATTGATATCTAGTTCATCCAGTGGATCTGAAGCAAGTTATTGGGATCTTGATTTTTGGAGGATGCTACTCGAATAAACCAGCTTCTCTAACTTGGCAAATTCACTCAGTAAGAATCTAGTTACTATCACTTATCTAGGTTCTGAGCTAGATACAGCAGAACCTGAACTTTACAGAAAAGTTGAGTGGCCCTAAAGCTGGGTGCACGCTAGAATCTTATGGCAAATTTTACAAAAAACCAAACCAAAGCAAAACAAAACAAAACAAAACAAAACAAAAAAACCCATGCTACCTTTTAGAGTAGTGAGAATATTCTGTTTGAAATGGTATTTTAGGGGTAACTTGATGCTATGTACTTGGAAAAATTCACATAAATAGGAATTGGGGATTTAGCTCAAGTGGTAGAGTGTCTAGCAAGCACATGGCCCCCCAAAGTTTGATGCCCCGCACCCCCCTCAAAAAAACACATACGTTTACAACTCAATTATTGAACCTTAATATATGCAAATTTTCAAAAAATATAAGTTTAGGAAGGTCCTGGAATGGAATGAAGACTGCCCAAATAATTTAACCATATTACAAATGTATTTATAGGCTCACCAAAGAAGGCAGAAGAAAAAGGAGCTGACCTAAATAACAAAGGAATTGAGACAAGACTGAACACTGAAGGCCGTAAGAAATCTATGTGAGTTCTTCACTCTAGTTTGTAAAATTCTTTCCTACAAGATCATATTTCAGCAATTCTGAAACTACTCTGTGTGTCTAATGGAGTTACATAGTTTTGTGGATGCTGTACAGTAGGACCCAGAAACAGGAGATAAAGACAAGCAAAAGGAAAAAGCTAGAATGATTCATGTGGTATTAGGTTAGAGTTGGCAGGATCAAAAAAGATTCATGTTTTTAAATATAGATAATGTGTACATTCGTAAGTCTATAATACACATGTATATATTCAAGATCTGTCCGCTGAGATGGTCTAGAATCAACAACAGTCCAGAGGCAAAGAGTGCACTGAGTGCTCTGATACTTGTTCTTTATACCATTATCTAATAAAAGGAACCAGACTTGCTTGGAAAAGTAGCTGCTTCTAAGGCTAAGGCAATAAATATACGAGATAAGCTTAGAGCTCATAAAACAAAAGGATGCTGTATGTAATGGAGAAGCAGGAGCTAACTAAAAGAACTCTTAAGGGCCAAAGCTGGAATAATTTGAGAAATAAATATACTATTGAATGATAACACAAAGTGTAAAGTAATTTCTATAAGTTGATAATAATATAGATGATTAATTAAATATATAAATAAATGTGAATAATAAATCTTCCAAGTAGAATAATTCCAAATAATTTATGTAGCTATTCTCCCTTCAAGGAGGTGGAAGACGAGTCCCCTCCATTTTCCTGTGATTGCATGTAAAGACTTGTAAACAGAGATGTGTGTAAAAGAAGAAAGGTCATTTGGCAGTGGAGAGACCTGACAGTGTCACTTCAGCCTGGTAATCGAGGTCAACACCAGCAATAATGTCATGTTGATAACATATTATTAAGTGATTGAATAGGAACAGTGCTTTGCCTGTGTGTTCTTCCCCCTACAACCCTCAGTCTAGTCATGAGAAAAGAATCAGGCAAATCAAAACAGACGGATGCTCCACATAGTACCTGACTAGCGTGCTTCAAAACTGCCCAGGTCATTAAAAACACCAAACTCTGAGAAATTGCCTTAGTCAAAAAGAGCCTAAAACAATATGGTAATAAAATGTAATGTAATATCCTGGGTGGGAATCCGGAAGAGAAAAAAATATATATACATATATTTCTATGTGTGTGTGTATGTATGTGTGTGTGTGCAAAACTTGAAGCAATTTGAATGAAAAATAGATTCCAGTAGTTATGTATCATTTTTGATCATTATAACTAATGTATCAATAATATTAGATGGTAGTGATAATGGAAACTGGGTATTTCTTTGACTTATCTTTGAAACATTTTATAAATGTACAAGCATTCTAAAATTAAAACTTATGCAAAGAAAAAACCACATCCATTCCCCAAAACATATAGAAACTCAGACTGAATTTGCTGTGAGATTGTATGTGTTGGTATGTGTTTGAAGAGGCCAGGTGATTGTAATGATTTTCTAATGCAGATGGACACTGATCGAGAAAGACAATCCAGTACCATGACTTTTCCTTTCCAACAGATCCGGAATATTCTTTTTCAGGCCAGAGATCAGTAGTCCTCCTTATAGGGCCTTTTACAAGTCAGCAAGGACATTGCCATTTTGAATGAAAATTTCATTGAATCTGAGCTTATATGTTTTGAGAAAACTCTTGTGAAACATTTGAAATTTATTAAAATGGTCTGATATCAATGAAAACCTAAAAATTCATGTAGCACTTTATTACTGCATCACATACCTCGAAAAGAGTTAAATCCCCAAATTTATGATGCTTCAGAAGTGGCAACTGAAATAAAAATAACTGCCTTTTTATACAAGTTACATGTGGCAAACTTTTTTTCTGTGCAGAAGTTTCATTCTGATTTTATAGCAGATCTGTATTACAGGCAGCAATTAAAGCCTTCGAGATTAACCAGTCTGGTGGTTCTCCTCCGTGTCACATACTTCTTGGGAACTTTCCTTGATATTTAGGGGAAAGTAGAGAATAATGAGCTCCCAGCTTCACTCTGTCTCATTCAGAGCAGTCCCACCTTATCCGTGTGTGTGTGTGTGTGTGTGTGTGTGTGTAGGATCATATTTAAACAAAGACTTCTGATGTTAGGGAAAGTATTTAAGCCACCAAACTAGTTTAGGTTCCTCAGTTTGCATAGGAAGTATCTGAGGCCACAAAAGTCAGGGCTCAGTCTTCTGATTTGTGCATGTTCTACTCAGGTGATGAGAGCACATTCTGAACTCATCATGAGTTTCCAGGATGACAGCAAATCCAACGTTTCGAGGAGTTGTATCTCTTTCTAATAAACGGGTGAGCTCAGTTTATGAGCTCAAAAATATTTAAATGCTAACACTGACATTTATTATGTATATCCTTCTATGTTCCTCCTCATTTACCAGTTTGTGTACCTTGGAATTATTTTTAAATTCATGCACATTAGTAGCACAGAATAGTGAGATTTGTCATTGTATGTTGGTACATGCCTGTGATACATTTTGATTATTTTCATCCCCATTACCCTCTCTGTCTTCCCTTCCCTATTCTCTAATCCCATTCTCTGACACTAGAAGACTCCCTTCTAGTTTCCTGTTACCTCGCCTATCTTTTTGTATTTATCTTTATTCATTTTTAGATTTGTTACATAAGAGAAAGCATGTGATTTTTAACTTTTCAAGACTGGCTTATTTTAATTAGCCACATCTTCTTTAGCCATTCATCAGTTGTTGGGCATTTAGGTTGTTTCCAAGACTTAGCTATTACAAATTGTGCTGCTATGAACATGGTTGTTCATATATCACTGTGATATGATGATTTTAATTCTTCTGGGAAGGTACCCAGCAGAGGAATAGTGGGTCAAATGGAACCTCTAGTTGTAGTTTTCTGAGGAATCTCCACACTGATTTCCCCAGTGGTTGGACCAGTCTGCATTCCCACCAACAGTGGAGGAGGGTTCCTTTTTCCCCATAGCCCCACCAGCACTTGTTATTGGTTTTCTTGATAATAGCTATTCTTTCTGGAGTGAGATGGTATCTTAGTGTTGTTTTGATCTGCATCTCTCGAATGACCAATGATGTTGAACATTTTTTCATATATTTATTTGCCATTTTTATTTCTTCATCTGAGAAACACATTTCTTAACTGAACTATTTTTGGTGTTAAGTTTTTGAATTCTTTATATTTCAAGATATTTATCTTTTATCACAAGAGCAGCTAGCAAAATATTTTCTCCCATTATGTAGGTTGTCTCTTTACTCTGTTGTTTCCTTTGCTGTGCAGAACCTTTTTCCTGCAGTCCCATTTGTTGATTGTTCATACTATTTCCTGTATTATTGGCATCCTATTTAAGAAGCCTTTACCTGAGCCTATGACTTCATTATTTCCCTCGCATCCTCTTGCACCAGTCGCAAGGCTGCCAGTCTTGTAGTGAGGTCTTTGCTCCATTTGTATTTGACTTTGGTAAGGATGAGAGATAAGGATCAAGTTTTAATCTTCTTTGTTTACATACCCAGTTTTCCTAGTACTATTTGAAGAGGCTGTCTTTCTTCTGGTGGAATTCTTTTTAAAGGGGAAGTTCTATTGTTTTTCTTTGGCTGTGGAAAACTGATTTAATTGAATGTTGAATCCCATCGAAATAAGACACTTGTGCATCTGAATCCTACAGATACGACTGTTCTGATTCCAGCAGTAAAGGATGCTACCTGGTTTTCTCTGCTGTGTTAGGACTGGGAGATTTTGCTGGGTGTGAATTCTTTTCTTCTTTGTAAGGGAAAGTCTTTTTACTGGTACTCTTTTTAATATACTATGGTAGTTAAACTTAATTGTGTCAAATTGATTGGCTTGGAAGCTGCCAAGGGGATAAGTAAAACACGCTTCTGGGTGTGTCTGGGTTGGGCGAGAAATGTGATCTAATGTGATCTTGAGTCCTGTATATAGTTCCTCTCCCCTTCCTGTCTGGGATTGTCCCCCTGCTCTGCTTGACTATTACTACACCATTTTGCCATGACATTTCTGCCTTGGAGCCTACTTACCATGAACTGATTCCCCTGAAACCATGAGCGAAATTAAATCTCTCTTCGTTTATTTTGTGGATGTTGGGTATTGTGTCTCATTGACAGGAAAATCTAAGTAATACAGGTACAGTACTCGGATTAGGCCTAAGCCATGTGGTTTTCTTGTCAGAATATTTTGCAAAGTACTTTTTGCAAATGGTATAATCTATTTGGTACAATAAAGTTTGAAGCAAATCAAGTTCAACAAGGTGAGCAAACTCCTTACACTAAAGGGTCCCGTTGGCACTCTCTTGTAACAAAATACTGGTACACAAATGGCATTGGCCTCTGAGGTTGATATGCTTTGAAAAGCTTTAATGCTTCAGAAATCCTCAACAGACCAAACACAGACATGCTTTTATTATGACTAGTTTCTGAATATGACTGAGAAGAGAAAATGCTCCTGTATTTTCTTTTAAAATGGAATAAGATAGAACTAGCATATAGTACATGACCCTGGGGTGACTTCACTGTACACCTTTGAAAAGTTCTCGTGTTTAAATTGTTCTTAGTCCCTGACTCAGCCTATTACAAACTAATACAAGAACATCTATTTAGATTTTAAAAACCTTTGTGAGAACTTTAAATCATGTTTCCAGAAAAAGTTTTAAAGAAATATAAATGCCTGGTAAGAAAAATACTGGGTATTATAAGTACATTTTCTGGAAAATCTCAGTTAATGTTATTCAACATTAGTGGAATTTTAACTTAGAATTAAAAATGACCTCTAAGTGGTAACAAACAATAATGCTTTATTGATTAGGAAATAAGCACACACATATGTGGGTTTTCTAGATAATCAAAGCTTGTGCAGTTATGCTGTGTTATTTTTAACTGAAATAATATTTTAAGGATATACGCATACTTTTTTTTAACAGAAAGTAGTTGCCACAATTCTATTGCTAATATGAAAAATAATATGTTTATTGAGGGTAGCCTCCCTTGTCACAATGTGTGGGTTCAAATTCTTCTCTAAGTGGCTAAGTCTGTAATTTTGGGTAATATGCTTAACATTTCTGAGCCTTAGATTCCTCATATACAAAATACAAATAACTACACTACTACTTATGACTTTGTTGCGAAAGTTAGAATAAAATAATTCATGTGAATCCCTGAGTTTCTGGCATCTAGCACAAAAGATCAGTGAATACTATTATTACTGTGATTTTTTTTTTATGATTGTAATTGAAGACATGACCCAGTCTTTTCCTTACTTGTTTTCCAGTTGTTAGCTAGTGCTTTTCTTGCTTTTTTCACCAACCTCTGCCTGTGTCCCTCCTCAAGTCCTTCTGTTCCTTAGTTCTATTCTGCCATGAATGGGAAAATTAGAGATGATATTTTTCAGTGTATGAGAAACTATTGAGGAGTAAACAGACTAAATAAGAAAGGTTAGTAAACCCTTGATGTTAGAATAGGAGCTTAGAGCAGTGTTTGTGGCTCTGAGTCAATTTTTACTTCCGAGTATGGAATGCATTATTTATGGGAGGTGCTAGAAATGGGATTTGTTGTTAAATGTGGCAAAATTAAATTTGTAGTATACAATTTAACCCAGCTTTCCTTCTCACTACACACAAACTATACATTTTATCTTGGGGATATAAAACTGAGTTCGCTATATATGTGAAAATTAATTATAATTCTAACAAAACTGCCATATATAGAATCATCATTTTTATTATTTTGCATAATTATTTTGTATAATGAACTTGATTTTACAAATCGAGTTCATTCTTCTTTTCAAATCACTGTCCCCCAAACTTTTCAAGTTATTGGACAAAAGAGAAAAAAGACTTCTTACTAACTTCAGTATTCTAACACATGATCTATTTCTAGTTTTCTGTACTCCCTTTTAATTCATTTTCATAAACACATAATTAAATCATTTTATTCAAAGAGCATAAATTTTTAAAGGCTAGGAACATCATATTTTTCTCACCAGCGGTATGAAAAACTTTAACCTGAATATTATGAATCTGAAAATAATGGATTTTTCTCAACCAGGAACTCAATACTTAGTCAACAAGAAAACAAAAAATGTTCTCTTTCCTGTAGGTTAATTAGTCAGTTTCAGAAAAATGAAGAAAAAAATGAGTATGAAAGACACATATTTATTTACAGATGGTAATAATAAATATTTCAATTGAAAGCCTGTTCAGAACTCCTCCCCAAATATTCTTCCTTATTATGCGTATTTTATAACCAGATATTGGCACTTACTATTCTATAAAAAGATCAGAAAATAATTTTCCATGAAAGTTATCTGCTTCACACACTGTTTAGCTAAACAGTGAAGTAAATTAAGATTCTGGAAAGTGATTATAATCAGTTAGCACATATAGACAGATCTAAACACTAGAAATTTAAATCATGACCAGAATTTTTTAATCATACAGGATTTTGTCATGGTCTACAAAAGAGTTTGCTGTTTTTAATAATGTTGTCTTTGAGATCATCAAGATGACCTGTAATTTGACAAACTACAAATGTCTGTATCTTTAAAGTTCAGGAGTTCAGGCAGACACACTGTCTCATCTGTCCCTCGGGGACCATGAAGGCTTTGGGATTGAGAAGTGCTTGTTTTGGCGCTAGTGATCTGGTGGACGTCTTCTCTTTGACCCTTCTTCCACTGTTTCCTCCTGCCTTCTCTCTTTTTGCCTCTAACCTGGCTACATCATCTTGACCTTTATTATTGCTGCCCAGGCCTTCTCTTTGTAGCTTCATGGTTTGACCTTGTTACTAAGTCACCCAGTCATTACTGTTCAGAAAGAAATACTACAACTCTTCCCTCTAGAAAATTTAAGCTTTCAATTGGTCATAAATCTATACCTTAAAATCCACTTATATCCCTGAAGCTTGTGTCTGGCTCAGTTGAAAATGACTCTCCGGTTTACCATGATAAATCCATTAAGCGGGCATATTTCAGATTACAAGTTTCTGATAAAGCGAGCCCATGTTGAAAATGTAATTAGGCCTGAATTGTTCAGACTCCTGAACCAGCCATAAATATAAAATAGCTGCTTTGCACGGCTCCCTGTCTTCCACCTTTCCTATGGAATTTACAACCGCTATGTAATTTGCAAAGGGAATTTTCAATATTTGATAACATTTGGTTTTGGGGAGAAGTCATCAAAAATAGACTCCATTTAGCATCATTTTTGGCTTGGCATTTAGGGAGGCTAAGTTGACTTTTTCTTACAAGTCACTTTGCAACTTCTCATTCCAACATTTACTTGAGGATTGTTGAAGAAATCAAACCACACAATCTTCTTTCTTTCATATTTATTTGTGGAACTATTGGTGGGCAGTTGTGAGATCGGCCCAGCTATCCTGTTTTTTATTTCCCTTGTAGGGATTAAGTATTACAGGTCTTACTGCATTTTATTTTGTTTTTACCCTTTAATCACTGTTTATATGTTTTCTGTAAGTTCTCTGTTTGCCACATCCCATAATGGTGAGACCAGTTTACAGTCATTTATTTTAATATGGTTTTGTTTTTGACAGGATAGATAATCATTCACTGATTCTAAAGGACAACAAAAGACTTTACTAAAACTCAGAGAATAAGTGAAACCACTGTCAGGCAATATAGGACTTAGTTCATCCAGTCTTAGGTGCCAGGTTATTATGCAGAACGCAGGGCAGAATTCACAGAGAAATAATTAGATGCAAAACTGGCAGCACAATGATCTAGAAAGTGGTAAGAAGCAAACCATGGAGTTTGTGTTTGGAGCACAGAATTGTGTTTACATTGAGCTGTGTGATTTTGCAGGAGTCAGTCCCTTGGAACATAGTCCAAATGGGTATTAGTCATGAAATAAAAAAAGAAATGTCATGTGAAAAATTGACTACAAAAACAGCCACAGTTTTTTCTGCTTCCCTATATCCAGGCCATCCTCAATGTTACTCTTCAATTCTATCAACAAGTGAGGTCTCTTTCCCCACCTCTCAAATCTTGGTTGGTCGGCTGCCTTGTAACTTGCTTTGGTGAATAGGATGTGACGGAAGTAACAGTGAGTCTGTTCTAAGATAAAACATCAAAAGACTTTGCCTTCCATGTTTCCCCCTGCTCTTTGGAACCAGTGTGCCACTCAGGGAACAAGCCCTGTAGCTTGTAGGAGGGTCAGAGGTGAGGTGCAGCAAGGGTAGCTGCAGTTGCTTAAGCCAGCTAGTCAGTTCTTATGTGAAGCTGGCCACACATACATGTGAGTGAATTGAACCAGGATCAGAGCGCTACCTGTCCCAAATTTCCAATCTGCAGACTTGCACGCTTAACAAGCAGTGTTGATTTAAACCACTATATGAAGAGCAAGTTGCTTGTGCAGCAGTAGCTCACTGGTGCAGTTCCTATTTACTGAAACACAGATTGTCTGGAATTTAGATTCTTTGTGAATGGTAAGAGCCTCATCTGGGAATAAAGAGCTCATTCACCATTAGCTATGAAAGCAAATTAAAATTGACTATGAAGATAATAGTCTAAGAGTCCATTTCTTTTTCTAGAGAATTGGGCCAGCCCCAGAATGAACTAGAAACCCATAGCCATATCTCTAGACTCTGGAGTGTGGAAGAAATCATGGAGGTTGTTACTGGAAGAAGTATTTAAGAGAAAACAAGTCAATGAAAATACCTTATTTATTAAACATCATGTACTTATGAGGGACGTCGATCCAAAAGAAGCTGAGATGTTACATATTAGCTAAAGATTTTACTGACCAAATATTCTTATAAAACAAAAAATAATGAGTGTTGGCAAAGATGTAGAAAAATTGTAACTCTTGGATACTGTCAGTGGAAATGTTAAATGGTAAAGTGCTATGGAAAACAGCATGGAGGTTCCTCAAAATATTAATAGCTTACCACAATGTCATGTCCACAAATCTCCCTTGTAGATACATTCCAAAATAAAAAGAAAAACTGAAATCAGGATCTACAGATACCTTCATTCCCTGTATTCATTGCAATATTCACAATAGGCAAAGTACAGAAACAACTTAAATGTCCACTGACAGGTGACTGAGTAAAAATAATGTTGTATATAAGGAATATAATTTATCCACAAAGGAATGTAATTCATCCTTAAAGAGTCCGGAAATCCTGCCCTATGTGACAATGTAGATGAACCTGGGGAACGCTAGATTATGTGAAGTAGGTCAGCCACAGAAAAGAAATAATAGGTGATCCCACTCTTCTGGGGTTTCTTAAATAGTAAAATTCACAGAAACAGAATGGAATGGTGGGTAGTAGGGGCTGGAGAGGCAGGGAAATGACAAGTTTTTGTTCAGTAGATATAGTTTCAATTGTGTGAAATGAGTAAGTTCTAGAGAATGTGCTGTATTTGCACCTATAACAGTGCTGCATTGTGCACTTAAACATTTACCAAGAAGGTAATGACATTTGTTATGAGGTTAGGTGTTTTTACCACAATAAAAAATGCAAATCTGATTAATATGAACTCACGATTTTCAGTGGATTTTCCTCACAGTGACACAGATATGTGAAAGTTAATAGTTTGGCCTTTCTTTCAGAAAAGCATTATATAGGTTATGTCATACAAATCTTTTATTTTATAAATGTTGTAAAGAGTTATGGTGTATTCCCTTATATAGTAAATTCTGATTTTGCTCTAACATTGTTGCAGTTTTCTAATCTGATGCTTTACCCATGTAATGTAATGTGTTATTTCAAAAATTTGATTAGTAGAAAATATCTTCTACATTAAAACAAAATAACATGGATTTAATTTCAGAAAACTGATGTAACTTGCACTTTTTTCCTATTCTTACCCAGGTACCGTTATTCCTATTCTGCTAGCGTAGTCCATTGTTAAGATATTTTCCCTCAATAGTATGTTTAAGAACTTCATGATCTATTTCCTACTAATTGACAAAAAGCTACAAATTGCGTTAGTCTTAGCAAGAAAGAATGAGGTAGAAATTTCATCACAATTCTTACTTTCAATCCGAAGAAAGGTGGATTATTAAATTGATGGAAACATTTTACAGTATTCTTCCACATTATGAAGAATACTAATGTAGGGGACCTAGTTTTCTCCTGTGCATAAATGTGTGTGTAACTTTATGCACAAAAAGGATACAAGAAATATAAGATTTAATCCTTGCTCTCTTGTAAGTAAGTTATGTAATGAAAACATAAGCATGGGTAAAAACATGATAGCATGTTACAAGTGGTTTTATGTATGGAAAGTCTAAAATGGTTTATATGACCCGGCACTGCAGTAAGATTTCGGGAAATACAGAATCAATGAAACATAGTGTGACTTGCGAAATTCTTCTTTACAAAGTAATATTTAAGCCTGAAGGAGGAGGAATATTTCTATTTGGGGAATGAGAACCAGAGTCCTTTCCAGGAAAAGGGCAAAGTGCATGCAAAATTTGGCCTGTCACTACTAAATATTCAATGACACAATAGGGACATCTGCTTGATTAGAATAATATAAGTAGAAATAAAATCATATTAGCAGTAGTAGACACCTTTATGGGACTACATCTATGCTGGCCTGAAGAGATAGATCATTCCACAAGGGAACATAACCTGACCAAATCTACTCTAAACCAAATTAATGCACTCATTGCAGACTAATAGGCTCCTCTTCCTCTAACACACTCGACTTTACTGATGTCCAGCCATTAACCGTGAGAGATGGTGGCGATTGCTTGTTCTACATTCATCAAACCTCATGAACCCGGGTATACCGCTGTATTTGGGGTCTGGGTTGCTTCTCACAGGCTCATGTGTTAAAGCCTGGATCAGTTCTGAGAATGCCACTATTGGGAAGTACTGGAAACTTTAAAAGGTGAGGTCACGTCAGTGGCAGCGTGGCCTTGAACGTGATTATGGAACCCTGATCTCGTCTTCCTTTTCTCTCTCTCTCTCTTTTCCTGCCGTGTTGTGCTGCCTTGAGCCAAAAGCAACAGTATCAACTAATCACGGACTGAAACTTCCAAAACTGTGTAATAAAATAAACCTTTCCTCTTTATAAATTAATTATATCAGGGACTTCGTCACAGTGGCAAAAGCTGACTGTGATATATATTAACTCAGTAGGAGAGCTGTGATGGACTCTAAAGATAACTGGCCCATGACATCTGCTGTCTAGCCACAGCATCTCCCGCAGAGGACATGATACTGGCCATGGAAGAGAGAATAACCTTCATTCTAAAAACACCTGATAAAATCCCCCTAATTTGGTGGAATGCTCATCTGTGGCAGCTTAGGAAAGCAGAGGTCTTATTGTAGACTTTTGAACTATTTCATTATGATTTCCATATATTTCACTCATCCATCAATTCTTATTGCTTTAAATTTTGGTGTCTACTGTTACTCGTGGTACAAAGAAGAGACTCACTTAACTGTTGAAAGAATGAATAAATGAGAAAGTTCTATTTATTATGCCTACATAAGGGGAGATATGAGTGGGCAAGGTGGGTCATATGTAGGCTTTTAGATCCAGATCCAGATGTAGTATCAGTTACCTTTCTATATTGTGGCAGGTAGTTAATACACTGATATAGATGTTAAGAGTTCATTTCACACTTGTTCAGTTTAATATGCTCAGTGACTATGGAATGTTAAAATAGAAGAAAAATAAAATGATGGCCTTTTCCTTAGTGATCTTTAAACATTACATTATTCACTGGAGCATCATTACATATCCCTCTGAGTAAATTCCTATTATTTGATCAGAATTGAAGAAATTATCAAAGATACTTGTCTTCTACAAATATTTGTCTTAATTGTTAGAGGCTTTCTGCACTAACTCATAAAAACACAGGAAAGCATCTTGGAAAATGCGGCTCAGCCTTTTCTTTATGGTTGGCTGTCCCTTAGCAGCCTCTTCAGACTCTGCTCTGTGCTTCTGATTGTCCTCTTTGGACTCATGATTCTAGTGTTCTGGATGATTTAAGGTCTCTAATGATGTTCATTTCTGAGGCTGCTCAGGGCCAGCTGTGACTTCTTGTCACAGTACGTCTTAACAGTATGTCCTACAGTCCACGAGCCCCAGCCTACAATAAGCTACAATGCCAAGCTAGAGTCACTATGTACTTGGCTGTTAATATTGACTTCTGATCTGAGAAAAGCATACACATGATACAAACAAAGCTTTCCCTGAAAGCTCTATCTGGATATAGTAGTGATGACACCACCAATCTTTTACTTTCTCTAAGACTTTTTGAAGGCCACATTACAGTTATCCCTGGGAATCTTCAGGGAGCTGGCTCCAGGACTCATTGTGGATACCAAGATCCTATATAAAATGGCACAGTACTTGGATATAATCTGTACCATCCTCTCCATCTATATTCATTGGAGATGTAAATTTTTGTCCTGATTATTTTCTATCTATGGTATATGGAACTCATGGATGCAGTACCTGTGGCTGCGGAAGGCTGACTTATCTCATGGTGCAGGACAGTATAATAAAAATGACATGAGAGGAGGGGCATGTTTTATACCTTGTGACACAGCCACTCCTTGCTTTCTGCTATATATCTGAAGTAACAGTTAACAAAACATGAGCTAGGTACTGTATAAGCACTCTATAAATACCATCAACTGTTGTTTTTAATCATCCAACTCTAACCAAGGTTGAAGTCACAAAGACATATATTTGAGTCCTGCTACAACTTTTGAACTTTGTGACCAACATTTCTTGCAGTAGTCAGCAAGGTCAGTGGAAGTCGACTGGCATAATGTCACCAAGTCTGAATTAGAGGTGCGCACATTACATAGTATTAGCAGATTGTAATGATTAAGCATAAAATTTCCCACTTGATTATCTCCAGAGCTATCTAGTGAATTAGTAAAGCATACTTCTGGGTTTATCTGGCTGGGTCATGGAGGCATTTACCTCGGGGTCTCTATCTGGTCCCTGGTCCATTCCTTTCTGACACTGTTCCCCTGTTCTGCTTCCCAGCTGCCATCAGCTAAACAACTTTATTTGGCTACATCCTTCTGCCATGATGTTTCTGCCCTGCAATTAGATAGCCACGGACTGAATCCTCTGAAACTGTGAGTCGAATTAAACATCTCACTTAAATTGTGGATGTTGGATGTTGTGTCCCACCAATGAAAAGCTAATAGATAGAGTGAATATTGTAACTAGGCCACTGGGTATTCAAGCATTGGGTTTAACATTCATCATCCAATCAGCTTAGTCACTGTCTATGTTTAATAGTTTTGCTATCACACTAAGTTATTTGTAACAAAATAACTTTTGCTGCTATTGTTGATCTATAATTAGAAACTATTCAAGATATTTCAAAGAAAGCACAAAATATTGTGAAGTTCACATAGGTAGGAATCATCAAAACTGTAGCAATTCTAGAAAAAATTTATTTTTTCACAGTCTCCCTCCCTACCTATTTATTTTTCCTACTGTAGAATTTCTTTTGGCTCATATGATGAGGAATATTTGCTATTCTTTCCTTTTCCTTTATGCTCTTTCCTTACTATTGATTGTCTGGTTTCTTTGTATTTCTTAGTTCTAATTCTGGGGATAATGATCAGATCAGTCAGTCTCATTTTTTAAGGTGCTGCTTGTCTATACCAAGCCCATCTTCTCTTAACTGTCACTCTAGCTCCCTAGCTGTGTCACAAGGTACAAAACATGCCCCTCCTCACCTCATGAGGAGGATGTACATCTTCTCTTAAAATTTGTGTGGCTGGAATGAGAATGGTGACATCTATAGGTAAGTGATAATGTCCAAGAACATCATTTTGTTTGTTAGCAATGTCAGTAGTTTACTTATTGAATCAATTACCTTAGAGAAAGTGATTGCTGAGTTTTGCTGAGGCTTGGATATGGGAATGCAGAAAATAAATTGATTGGGCACTGTATAAGTGGTTCATTCAAAGGAAACATCTATTGTGGCTGCTTCACTCAAAACATTCTTATAATTAATTAAAATAAACTGTTGATCTAAGAGTGTGCCTTTAGAGTTATACTGGTAGAGAATCAGTACTGTTCACAGTGTGCTAAATAAAATAGGCTAAACACAGAATCAAGAGATTATTAAGATTCACAATTAGATGCCACCATTTTGACCGGCATGTATATATTTCCTGATCATCAGAGAATATCTCAAACTATCCAGGAATATTTGGTTTCAGCTTTGTAGCATATTTAGAAGATTATTTTTTTTAGTCATAGAGAAAATAAATGCTGCCATAGTCATCCTAAAACAGCATGAAAAAAATTAGCATTTTAAATACTGAATAATGGTGCTAACAAAAGAAATACTGTATAAACCATAGAAGGGTAGAAAATCAATTATTTCATCCCCATGTAATTCCTTGGGCAAGGCATACTAATTTCTTCATAATTCACCTTTTTGTCTTTCTTAGCTTTAAATAAACTCTAGTCACCAAAAGCGAGTGCTTGGGAATCATCAGAATACTAACCATCCCCGTTTGACTTTCTGAAATTCATCAATGCATGAAGACAGCTCATGCTGGGAAGTTAATAAATGAATAACCCCATATTTTTCAAATCTGTGAAGTTATCAACATGTAGATTTTGTGCAAGTTTAAAAAAACTTATAACTAAATCTCAATGCTCTTGAAGAGAATAGTAAAAGAAAAAGAGGCTCTCCTTACCTGTGTCTAATTGTGTAGGTCTCAGTCATCAATGGTCCCACTGTAATCAGTTTTTGAGCTCTTGTATGTTTCATTTATTAAAATTCTTGAACTTCACAACATCAGTATTTAAAGTGAGCTTCTTTAGCTCAAGGACTGGCTTGAATTATGCCAGAATCTATACACCTTGGAAACCAACACAGTGTGTAGAATCATTTACCTTTTCAGACCAAAGCTAAGTGTAGAGAACACCCATTTCTTTAGTAATTTTCAGGCTCAACACGTTTATCTACAGAATTACAGTTGTTTTTAAAGTCACGTTGGGAGAAATTAACACTAACATCAAAATAATTTAAAACTAGAACCATTTTTATGTCTTAAAACAAAATCTTATATGCTTGTCTTACTTCAGCATAAATGGTTTGCCTTATTTAATACATACAGGCTTCCCATTTTGTATTTATTTGAATTTTTGAAAAAGTTATTTCAGTAATTTCTTACCTAAACAAAAAATGAAAAAGTATTTTTAGCCTTACATAGTTACCACTTTAAATATGAGATATTTAATTGCTTTCAAAACATTTAAACTGAAGAAAATACCCGGCTTGTGCCTTGAGGTTGCTTGAGACCTCTGTGAGGTGTGAGAATCAGGGAACTGCGTGTGTGGTGGGGTGTGGAGTTTGCAAAGACAGAGCACAGCTCTCAGGCTTTCTTGACCTAAGACGTCTTTGTGGTCAGAAATGAGGTAAAGGTCCACAGTAGGCAAAGAAGTGATAATTCTGAGTATCCCTGCAGAAAATTTATTGTAACTTTTTGAGGGTTTGGATAGTGTTCCAAAAGAGAGCTGATTACAGATATTTCTAAGATTATTGCTTTGGGCCCCTCAAGCAGTACCTATTAAGCACATAATCCTACATATGCGCAGATATGTGTAAAAGGATGTTAGAAATGATGCAAATTACCAACCTAAACAAATACTCCTCTCTGTTCTATCTGGAATTTGGTGTCAGGAGATCAAATGAGAAGGCTGTAAGTCGAGCTTGACCTTGAAGGCAGTAGGATACATATAATGTGGCAAAGGCCCCGTAAGAAAATGAGTCATGTTTGTGTGTGATCCCTTTCTCCATAGTGTGGGCAGACACTGGGCATTGCTTGCAACTCACAAAATGTGCCAAACACAATGGGCTGTCATTCTGTATCCTCTTGTCCAAGTTCTAAGCCTTCCAGTGAATGCCGGAAGCTATACTGCAGATGGTACTGAGTCCTACATCAAATGGCTTGATGTCACTTGTTACAGGAAACCCTCTGAGGAAGTCTTTCCATAGGCTCAATGCTTTTTAGCACAACATGTTACAGGAAACCCTCTGAGGAAGTCTTTCCATAGGTTCAGTGCTTTTTAGCACAACATGTTACAGGAAACCCTCTGAGGAAGTCTTTCCATAGGTTCAGTGCTTTTTAGCGCAACATGTTTCCATCATTCAGAATATACATTCTGTTCATGTCTTCCACCAGCAAATGCAATGCTTTCATTATCTTAAGCACTTATCACACACTGTGGCTATAATTTTTGCAGTTTGAGATGCAACAGCAGAATCCTTCTTCACAGTTGCGTAGATAGAGCATTCATTCTTACTATGGAGCTCAGCAACCTCAGCTTGTAATTTTTTCTTCCCTTAAATTGAAAATGTTCACCTTTTCATTTACAGAAAGCACTTTCTGGCTTCTTTTTGGCATATCCAAATTGCCAGCATCACGACTTTCATGATTTGGTCTATTATTAAGTAAAACACTGAGGTGCTGCACGGTCGCCCTGGCTGAGTGCCGGTGGGTGTGCGGTGTGTGCAGTGTGGGGAGGTCTAGCAGAGGTTCAGTGTGCATCCTGGCAGATCAGAGAGGGAAGGGTGAGAATCGTCACATCACTCAGAACAGTGCTCAGTTTAAAACTTTTGAGGGGGAAGGGGAAAGGGAAAAGAGTAGAATAAAGACAAGCCATGTACGAGATCCTAATGTGCTCAATGAATGTAAACATTGCATGCCACAAATATGAACTAAGTCTAATAATATCAGTAAGAATGAAAAGGGGGAAGGGGAGTTAGAGGAGGAGGGAGAGAAGGGGGAGCTATATTATGTACATGTACCAACTTCCCAAGATGATGGTAAACTGCATGTATTGCAAACGTGTACTGATAAAAAGAAAATTGAAAACAAAACAAAAAACTTTTGAATTTTTTATTTCTTGGATTTTCCATTTACAATTGGATTATAACTGATCATGAATAACAAACCACTGTAGCCAAAACTGCAGATAAGGAGGGTCCTGGAATAGAAGTGGGTATAAATATAGTGAGCCTAGTTATTGCTCTGTGACTCTGAGCACCATGTAGACATGTGACAGGTCCTGCCCTGCTGGCCATGGTATCAGGTGGCCTGTGAGGGACATGTGGCAGAGGACTGTATGGGCCTGTAAAAGCTGAGAGCAGCTTCCAGGTGACAGTCAGTAGCAGAATGGAAACCTCAGCTCTGCGGCTACAAAGAACTGAATTCTTCCTACAGCTGCAAAATCATGGTATGGCTCAAAAGGATGAAAAATTACTCAGAGTCAGTGTCTAGTCCGTACTCCAGGAGGCTCAGAGGGGCTGCCATTAACCAAGACTCCTCAGTGTGAGAGTCTCAAATGACAGCCCGAATTGAAGCCTCTGTGGCCTCTTATTGATAGATCCAGGAAGCAATGAGCAAAGAAAAAAGAAGGATGCCTGGGCAGGGACTCCTGTAGGGGACGGGGAATGACAGGGGACAATGAGGATATCTGATAAATGACTGACTCTGTGACTAGTTTAAATGCTAAAGGAGTATGGGGAGGACAAAGGCTGGAGCATTCACTCCTTAAGGCTGTGCATTTTGATCCTACTGTGACTTGTGGCCCCATAGGCCTCCTTTAATAGCTAAACATGCACTCAGGGATTTCAGGCCTGTGGCTTAAAAGCCTCTTGACTGCATATCCAGCTCACATACCTCTGGCCAGTGCAAGAGCTCTTGGGAGAAACCTGAGCTCTAGAATGGAATGCTGTCCAGAGGACACCTAAGTTGCAACCTTGTGGAAACTCGAAACAGAGGACCCAGCCAAGCCACACCCGGACCTCTGACCTACAGACACTGAGATGATAAATGTAGATTATTATTATTATTATTATTATTATTATTATTATTATTATTATTATTATTATTAGTGCTGGGGATCAAACTCAGCACCGTGTGCTTGTGAGGCAAGCACTCTAACCACTGAGCTAAATCCCCAGCCCCACATTATTTAAAACCACTTCATTTGCAATTATTTGCTAGGTAGCAATATAAAAAAGTACTGACACCTAGAGAGAAAGATGAGTCTGTTCTGGACATCTTAGATGTACAGAACTGCATGAGCTATGGTGCAGAGGTCAAAATAAGGTTGACATATTCCTCATTGATTCATATAGTGTAAATATTTCCTCAGCACCTACTATGTTCTAGAGCCTGACCAGGAAACTGATGGGGGAAACAGAGACAGTTTAAGGTATTTGCCCAAAGTTGCAGAGGAGAGGTATGTAAAAAAGTGGGAATTTTGTGGGGAAAGAGCTAAGGGGAAGTGACACGTCAGCCTGTTGGGCTATGGCTACTTAATCTGTGTCTTTGGGTAGATCTTATTTTGAGTATTTGCCTTGCACTGTAGTTTAAATTTTGTATGAAATAATTCTGAATGCACTTATTTTTCTAGTGTTGAGGGATGTATTAGAATCATTTAGAAGTAAGCGATGGGATTATCTCTGCAAAATATGTAGAGTGTTCTACAAATAATAATCTTGCTTCTTTGCTGAGTGTGCCAGTGAACACCACAAGTTGGAAAAAGAAAATGGATCCTGAAGAAAAATAGAAACAGAAGCTGAAATCCTCTTTTAATCTCAGAAAAGTCTAAGTTTGTAAAGTAGTAAGAACTTTGAATTTTTTTCTGTATAAATTTGAAGCTGTTAAATTGTACTTTTTTATTAGCACTTAGAAATTCTGCACTAGAACTGCTGCTTTGGCAGCTTCGTTTGTGCGTCGTTGTCGATTTTCTTGCCTATAGTTCCAGAATAGAAAAAGATATTTGTTCAACTCAACGTTTTAAACAAAGAAAGAAACGTTAATTAAATCAAATCAAACCCCTTGCCGTGGGTACATGTCGGTACTCTGCCCAGATGCCCCCAATCTCTCTGTCTTCCTGGGCGCTTCCATCTCTTGACTCTTGGCTTTGGCTGTTGGGTGGCGCCTGAGCTTCGCTGGTTCCTGGAATCCCTGTACCCACCTGCGACCGACTTCTCTGGGGTTCACTTCCTGCTGTGCCCAGCCCCTTCCTCTAGCAGAGCCTTCGTCAATCAATAATCAAAAGCCCAGTCACTTTGCCTGGAATCACATAACTATGAGATTAATTTCTGCCCCGAGGTCACCTGCGGGAATAGACAGGCAAGAGCTGGAGAGATAGCACCTGAAATCACAGCCTTGTCGTTTTCTCACATTTCCTCCCTTCCTTCCCTAGGCCCTTACTCATCCCTCTTGGAAGCATTTTTGTCGAGAATCACTCCGTTCTAATCTGAATCTCAAGTTCTACTTCACAGGGAACAACCAATGACAGACGTTTTCTTTCCTGTTTGGTGAACCATAAATAGCCTTCAATTCAGAATTATCAAAGTAGTAGGTGCAAAGGGAGGTCTTTAAAACTACATATTTGACTAGTGTTTTTGCAGGTTAGTGAGGTTTTCTGGATTTTAAAAAATGTAACCTACAATAAAAATTGTTTCATTTAGACAATGTACAAATAAGATAAATTAAATTACCTATAGCCACTCTTCAGATCTTGGTAAAACTACCCCCACCCCTTATCCCAACCAAGACTAAATCTTTAGGCATGTAAGCCAATATTTCCTAATAAAAATTGTGATTATAATCAACAAATAAAATTAAGTCCTACTCTGTTGTAATAGATGGTTTTATTTTAAAGTACCTTCTAAAATAAATAGTAATTCTTTCTATGATTTAAATTATTTTTTAAAGAAAGAAAGAAACAATGAAAGTAGTGAAGAAAGAAGTCAGAATTAAAGTAGAAATCTCTCCTATTTTCACACTCCCAATATTACCGCCGTTGAAAGCTTTGTATCTCAGTCTACAGTGTACACGCATGCACACACAAAACACATCCACATACATATAAAC
Source organism: Hystrix cristata (assembly GCA_004026905.1). Taxonomy (NCBI): domain Eukaryota; kingdom Metazoa; phylum Chordata; class Mammalia; order Rodentia; family Hystricidae; genus Hystrix; species Hystrix cristata. The sequence goes on along the minus strand of PVJO010017735.1, from coordinate 14,549 downwards.
GCTCATAAATATTTAGTGTACTTTTGTACTCTTATTTTAATGACTTGTTTATATCACATATATCTTTAGATAACTAGAGTCGTTAGAGACTATGTTGCCGGACTCTGTCCACGTGGAAGCATAGGGGCTACCTCCATTTTTATAAGTAACGGGGTATGCTATTTTTCTCCTGAAATGCTGCTTCACTTCATGTGTTTGTGTATTTCTGTATGCATGGAAAGGGGTGTTTTTTCCAAATGCTAAATCCTAGAATTGCACCTAATGATTGCTGAGAAATGCACCTAATGATTGTGTATTGCTTAATTCAATACACAAAGCAGTAGCGTTAGAAATTTTTAGTCTTTCTCAATACAAATCATTGGTTTCTCATGAGTATTTTCTAGCATTTCAAATTCTCTCTCAAAATATTGTATTACAGCAAGTGGGTGTGAGGTACCTATTGTCAATTTATATGTTTATAGTTGCTACCAAATTGTCTGACATTAATTCAAGATATACTAATGCATAGTTCAACAAATAGTTTATATCACACGGTGTACATATTTTTACATAAGGGATTTTCCACTTTATTCTTACATTTCTTTATGAAGTTATTTGCCATATGTGAGTTTACTTATTTATTTTTTTCATTAAACAACTCTTGTAATTCCTCTGTCATTGGTTATTTTTATTTTATTTCTTTTTTTCCCCCTTTGGAATTTTTTAAAAACTTTATTCTTTTTTAAAATTTATTTCAGTGGTACATTTTAGATATATATAATGATAATATTCATCCTAGAGAATTTGTACCTGTACATGATATATCTTGCCACTTCTTTTTTTCCTATTCTCCTCCCCTCCAACCCCTCCTTCCCTCCTTATTTACAAAAACTTTGTTTCCATTTTTTCCTTCTATTTTTTTCTTGTCCCTCCATCTTTCTCCCCTTCCCCTCCTTTGTTCCCCTTCCTGTTTGAACAGTTTCTTCCCTTTCCCAATACAATATATTTTAGTCCTTACTTACACTTTCAGTTTCTCACACCAGAGAAACAATGCAGTATTTAAACATGTGTGTCCTATTTATTTCACTTAAGAGTATGGTCTCAAGATGCAGCCATTTACCTACTCATAGAATTCCTGCTCAGATATAAAGGAGAGAAAAAATATACTTTCATGTATTGATTTTGTCTACTTCCCTCTGAAAACCCTATTTGTAGGTTTTCACTAAAAATTTAAACTCTAACCTAGGACATAGTCCAATTTTTCAGATTGTTTGAATACCATTCCCTAAATTTGCCCATGACAGCTCTACTTTAGCATTCCTGCTTCTCTTCTGAAGACAGTGCTTGGTTAAAAGGGAAGTATTTTATGGGTCTTCTTACCCAGTGCCCTAGAGCAGTATCATTTGTCTGGGGCTTTTAGACCTGCTGACATCCAGGGTCAGAACTAACACCTTTTGTGTTAGTGTGGCCAGAGCTGGGTCACATTCTCTGGCTAGCCCAGCATCATTCCAACTCCTGCTAACACTACCCAGCCTCTGATCGTTTGATTTTTATTCTCATTTATCCTGCAACATTTGTAGCTGAAAACCCAAGGCAAGCCACTCCACCCAACATTTTAGTCAAATGTTCAGTGGCCAGGGATATACTTTCGCCTCATCAGACCCAGGGCAACCCAGAAAACTCATACGGCATGATCTCTGCTTTCATGTAACTGCCCTCCACCCCCTCTTCCAAGAAGCATCTGCCCAGATTAAGAAGTGACGGGAAGTCAAGAATTCTTCTCATGAACTTCTGAACTACCAAATGTGCTTCCCTGACTGGGACACCCACAAGTATTCCTTTTATGTGCTTTTCTTCCCTCACTTTCTCTTCTTAACTCCACTTTAGTGGTTAGCTGAAACTGCTTTGTTTTCTTTTTGTTTCTTTTCTATCATGCCTCCTTCTACTTGACTCCAGCCATCTTTAATGGGGTAGGAGGGTGATATCTCTTCACACATTATTTGGGTTGTAGTCTATGTGAATAGATCCCCAGAGAAACAATTGACTACTGTGTGAATAGGGCCTCTTGGAAGTGTGCAAATGAGAAACATTGATCTCTACACAGTGGAGCCATTTTACAATGAGTCCAAATAGGTTGATGCTATAAAATTAAAAGAAGAAAGATAATAATTTAGAAAACTCCTAGGACAATAGCCTAGTTATCAAGGTTATTATCCTACAGAGTTTTGAGGATCAATGCAGTGTCTCCCATTTTGTATTTCTTCTGTAGTAAATTTTTTTCAGGCAAACAAATACGTAGTATGGACTATAAGTAAGATGAAAGACAGGTGCTATAAAGAGTGTAAGAGGAAAAACTAAACTTTTTTAAAAGCCTTATGCTCTTATTTCTAGTTTGTTTTCCTTTTTTATTCTGCGTCATATTGATTTTAACCATGTATAAAGGCAATAGTTGTCCAGTTAAGATCAAAATACACACACACACACATATATATATATATATATATTTTTTTTTTTTTTTGCTACTACTAGATGTTAAGGAGTGGCAGGGGAAAAGGAAGTAAAGATTTTTGAAAGTTACTCAATAACTGGTATTGTGTTTATCATGTTCCATATTTTATCTTCATTAATTTCCATAAGAAGACTCATCTGCATTTCACAGATGAGGAAATGGACGCTCAGAGGACTCTGGGAATGCTTCCTGCTTGTGAACTAGCAAGTAGCAAAGACAGAGTTGAAACGCGCTATGATGAAGTGAGAAAGTATTTCTCTTTCTAGAGAACTTTCTACTACCATAAAAATGGATTTCAAAAAAATTTTGAAGGTGTCTCATTGCTTGTTAAAGGATGATGTGAATAAATCAGAAGAATGGACAGAATAAATGTCACCCTGCTCTCTGGTTCAATGTCAGCATGCTTTTGGCACTTTCTCTTCCTGTGGGCTTTGCTTTAGTAATTTCAAGGTTCAGAGTAACAGTAAGTCACACTGTATTTTACAAGAATAATTTTCTGCTAGATTCTTAACCGTATTTTACTGTTTGCCAAAACCATACCTTTTCCTTATCTTCCCATTATATAATACCACATACCACAGTTGAAATTTCATGATGTCCATGTTTTTATTTTTTAAAAATTTAACCTTGGCCTAGATCTTACATATTTCTAGGAAAAAAAGTGTAACTCACTTTTTAGGAATACCTGAAGAGATTTAAGTATGATGTATTGCAAGTTCAACTCATTTAATATTCAGCTTTATGTGACATTTAATTCTTCTGTAACAGCTAAATACGCTGAGTGACTAGGACTAGATAGTTTTTGTGTTCATTTCACATTTTATATCAGTCCTTCTGACCTTATGTATCATACTTCATGTTTTTATTACACCTTATCAGTCCTGATCTTACCATAGGATGTTTCATTTTCTCCTATAACTAAGATTTACTGTGTCCAATGGTTCCCAAATTTTAGGACCTATTTCATTTTAATTTTGTGTCATTTTTTGAAACGAGTTCCATAATATATTTGTAGCTTTGACTTGCCTCAAATTGAAGTTTGCCATTAATTTCCTTTTGAAACTGAGGCTGGCTTATCTGACAACAGGTAAATGGTTGCTTGAATAGCAAATTAGAATATCTTGCTTGTATTCTAAAAGCAACATTTTTGTTGTCAAAGGAAAAGATAAATTTCAGGTACCAATGAAAATAATGTTTTGATGTCAGCTGGGGTCATTTTCTTCAAAGCCATAGAAATTAGATTTTTATTTGAGTTAACACTTTTTTTTATACAGCTATGTTCCTCCCAAGCCTCTGTAGTCTTCGGAACCATTACAAGGGTTCCTCCCAGGTGAAGAAACTACTAAAATGGAGATATTTATAGATTTAATAGACATATTTATAGACCCATTTTTAAGGCCCCTGTGGAAATAATTGCCAGTGAAGGTGATGTTTTCTAACTAGCATGTGGAGTTGTAAGAGTCACCCACTTTAAAAACAGCGCTGAACTTTAAAAATAGATAAACCTCAGGAGGAAACTGTCTTATTCATGACAGGCCTTTTACTCTTTGACCTCAAATTCTTATTTCCAGGAATTTAACCTAAAGGAATAATCATAGGCACACTTAAAGTATATTAAGAAATATGTTTGCTGTATTCTTAGATAGCAGACACATTAGAAACAGTGACAATATCCAGAACAAGAAACTAATAATACATAGATTTTTCATAGTGAGCTCTACATTTCTTAAAAATTAGAAGTTTGAAGATATACAATGAGATAAGACACAAAAGTCAAGAAATAAAGAAATAGCAAAATAATAAAATTTGAAAAATTTTATGTGAATTTTGATATTTATGGGTAAAGAATAAAATATTTTTACACAAAGAGTATACTTTACTCATATAGTTTTTACGCATGGAATGCTACACAAAAATGATATTGATGATATGTAATGGTGGGTTGAGTTAGCAGAGAATTGTAGTTACTTTTTATAATATTTTGGAACTTTTTTTTTCCCTTTTTGAAAAGTATATTATGCCCTTTCCAAAAATCAAGGATGACAGATGTCCCTACAGAAGACTGTTGACTTCTTCATGTCAGTCAATTCAGGCCACATGGTGTGACTGCTACACAGCATGGCGCCTAAAGCTACAAAAATCCCACCACTTTGTCTCATTATGGGCTTCTTACATTCTATCATAGTCACACCTCCTTTCAGTTGCAAGATGCTATGGGAAAAAAGAAAAACAAAAACCAAAAAACCAAAACTCTATGGCAACTTTTTACCAAAATAGCTTTTTTTTTTTTTTGTTTAACAACCAAAAAACAAAACAAACAAAACCTCAACCACAAACAACAAAGGCAGAAAACAAAAAGCTAAGAGACAGCCAAAGGGTCCTATATATAACTTTGTCTTGCACTCAAAATCCAGCCTTCTGCGAGATTCCTGGGGTTCTCCCCCACCAATCCAATAGTACAGGAATGTCTGTATGCCCAAAAGGAATGAGGTATGTTAGTCAGAGATGATATTAGAGAGGGGAGGGATGTGGGTCTTTTAAACAGTCACACTGTGGGTCGAGATGGTGGAGATGATGTGTAATCTCTAGTTCATGTAAAATAGCTACTGGCAGTAGTCCCCTTTGTGCTATGAACACTTAATAAACAATAAAGTACCTCATTTATGAACTTGGAGTACTATTAGAAAACTCCGAAGAATCACTTCTTTTATTTTTATTACTCTATGTTTGCAGTACATAATGTTTACCTTCCTTGTGTGAAATCGGTGAGTGTCCATATCACGCATCTTCTTTTATTTACTCATCCTCTTTTCCTCCCCTACCTCCCCCTCACTCCACGTGTTGCATAAAGTGAAATTAAAGTGTTTCAAATTGTGCAAAATTTTTATTAGCACATCTTTGCAATAATGAACACATTCATCACGGGGAATTTCACACATACATATCAAATCTTTACCTTTTTTGCTCTCTATTCCCTCTCATCTCTCCCAATTCCTTTTCAATTTCCACAAATTCTACCTCCCAGTTTCCTAACATCTATCATTTATTTGGGTTTTAAAATTATTTATATTCTGTGTTTCTCACATAACAAAAAACATGATATTTAACCTTCTCTTCTGATTAATTTTACTTAGCATTATGGTCTCCCGGTGCATTCATTTACCTACAAATGACTGACATCTATTCTTTATGGCAGAGCAGTACTCCACTGTGAGCATACCATGTTTTGTTTATCCGTGCACCTGCTGTTGGGCATATAAGCCACTTCTAGAATTTACCTGTTGTAAATTGTGCTACTATAACCATAGATACACACATATTATTGTAATTTTTCAATTACATACAATTGTAATATTGTATGATGTCTTTAACTCTTTCAGGATTCATATGTGTATAGCTGGTCAAACGAATTTCTAGTTTTAGTTTTTTGAGGAATCTTCATAGTCATTTCCATAGTTCTTTTATTAATTTACATTCCCAAGAACAGTGTAGAAGGATTCCCTTTTTTCCCACAACCTCACCAGCACTTGTTGCTTTTTGAGACCTTGATGACAGACATTTTTACTGGAATAAATTTTATCACTGCATTTTGTAATATAACTTGAGATCTGGGATTGTGATGTCTGCTGCTTTGCTCTTGTTGCTCAGAATTGCTTTGGCTATTCTGGGACTCTTCCTCTTAAACATTTTTTGATTGACATGTAATATACATATTAATGAGGGAAAAATATGATGTTTCGATTCATGAGTTCAGCGGATAGTGATTAACTCAGTGAAATTAGAATATCAGTTTAAATCTTATCATTTCTTATTTTATGATATATAAGTATTACTACTAAGTATATTCTCCCTCCTGTGTCGTAGCACACCAGATATTATTGCTGCTACCAATCAATAATTCTTGATGCAGCATCTGTTGTAAACTTTGTTCACTGTATACTGTTGATACCATTTTTCAGATTCAGTCTCCCATTCCTCTTAGGACACTCCTGTCCCTGCTAACACCCTTGCTTGGACTACTGTCCACCAGTGGCAAAGTAACCTGTTTCCTCAAACTACATTTTGTCCTCCTGTTTGGTTAGGAAAATATCACCCTGCACTTTCTATGCCCCGTGGTGACAACAATATACCCTTCACAGCATTTCATTGAAAGCTTTTATAGGTGGTCATCTTCTTACTCATTTTCCAACATAGATTTCATGGCTTGTCAGAATAAAGTTTTTTTGTTTGTTTGTTTGTTTGTTTTATTGTTTTTGTATATACTTTCCATTCTCTTCTTTTTTTCTATTCAGTTTGGGTAGCATATTTGAACCTGTATTGCATCTAAATTGCCTTATAGATTGTGTCTACATCTAACCAGGTGGCTGCCTAACTAGACTGGTGCCATTTACATTCATACACATAAATCTTAACTGGTACCTTACCTATCTCATTATATTTTTCTGGTGAGTTCTTGCTTTCTGAAATAAATTTAAGACTTTTCTTTCCTCTTCTTCTGACTCGAGTCAAAGAGAAATAGTCATTCCATCCTCTGTATCTCTTCTTCCGATTCTTCCTCATCATACTTTTACCAAATGTACCAACGCAGCGGCCTGCTTTCTGTTATAATGGGTGGCTTTCCCCTTCTTCCTAGGTACAGGCAACAGTCATACATTACATCTTTTCCATTCTGCTTTTTCATGGACTTCTGTGGTCTCTGATACTTATCCCACCAATGATGCCTTTTCAAATCTCATCAACATACGAATAGGAAAGATGAGCTCCTATACTGAAAAGAAAATCCAATCCCAGGCCCACAGATCCCTGACAACTACAATCCCATTTTCTTCTTTTCTTTTTGGGAAATTCTTGGAAACATCTGCACCTGCTTTTTCTACCTCTTACCTAACTCTTCCTTGTTTTTCAGTCCCCTCCAGGCAAGTTTTGGCTCCTCCCACTTTACTGAAATCACATTTGAAAGTCAATGAATGTTTCTTGTGAAAATTAATTGAGATAATAAGAAAAACTATGGGGAAGTTAAAAGGACTAGGGTGGAATATGTATATTATTATTATATATGCTATGTAGTATATATATATTTCCCGTGACACATATATTCATTATGTACTACAAACATATATTAAAATATAAATAAATGAGAAATTTAAAAAATAATAAAAAGTATGACATGGAAACTTTAGCTTTTTTTGTAAGAATTCTGTCCAAAGATCTCCTAGAACAGTGATGGAGCTTTTAGAGCGTTCAATGATGGAAACAGCCCGCTGTGACATGATTGCCATAGATTCACCACCACTATATCCAGAACAAGTCTGTCCTTTGCTTTCCTCATAACTGGGAATAGACTCAAGATACTCTGACTTATTAAAAGCACAATGATAATGCATAGCTGGTGTTTCTTTCTTTTGCTTTGCAAGTTTGATGGTGACAGTTCGGAGAGGACCACAGTATCCAATGGTAAACAACTAGCATGTACAGTGTCCCATCACAATGACAATTTATGGGTAGAAATGTCTAACTTAATTTTGTAATTTCTACACTATAATTCTGGACTATAGAAACTGATTCACTTTAAATGTTAGTAATATTTCATCTTGTAGAAGTTATATATTACCAATGAGATGTTTTACTTTATCCATATTATAAGATTCTATAAACTTACAGATATTTATTCAATTAGGAAATGGCTACATATAGCTTTCAGAATCAGTACTACGCCTTTTAGTCTTTTTATTTTTTCCTAAATTTTGTGAATATATTTTTAATATTTTGTTGAGCTTTAGTAGACAATTCACTACTTTAACATGAAACATGAGCTTTTCTCCATTTCTTCTTCCACCTCCTTCTTCTCCTCCACTTCTTCTTACTTCTCCTCTTCCTTCTTTTTCTTTTTTCTTTTTTTTTTTAACTTTTTTAGGGGGGAAGCCAGGCTTAAAGCAATGCATAGCTTGGGTAGTTTAAGCTGTAGCCAGAGCATATACCTGTCCTATTGTCCCTCCTCTCAAGTGGACTGTTTTTACTACATGATGGTCTAATATGGCATGTATCCAACATGAACACAACTACATACAATATTCCCTCTTTGTCCAGAATTTGATCTCTGAGGTTTCACTTAGCCTCAGTCAACTATGGTCCAAAAATTAAAAGGCACATTCTAGAAATAAACAATTCATAATTTCTAAACAAGTGCTATTCTAAGTAGCACGATCACATTTCCCAACCTCCCACTCTCTCTTGAGTAGGAGTTCAGAGTATCCACCCGCATATAGGTGCTTAGTTCCCCCCCACCAAGTTATCCATGCGACTGGTATGACATGGCAGTGGTTATGTTCAGCTTCCCTCACCTATTCATCTGATGCTATGTCGCCATGATTGCGTCATGTCTCTTCTTTCACCTCATCATGTAGCCATCACGCCATCTCACATCATCTCAAAGCAGCATGAGAACAGTACAGTAAGAAATATTTGATGAGAGAGACTTTCACTTTTATTCAGTATGTTTTTTTTTATTTTATTATTACTTATTGCTTTAAATCTCTTGCTGTGCCTAATTTATAAATTAAATTTTATCATAGAAATACGTGTGCAGGAACAAAACAGTATATACAGTGTTCAGTGTGATCTGTGGTTTCAGGCCTCCATCAGGAGCTTTAGAACATATTGTCCTTGAAGAAATAGATTGCCATATTTTAAAAAGAGGCTTTTATAATTAGCAACGCTTTCTTACAGATTTTGAAATCTCGTTCTGACATCCCTCCTTACATTAATGCTCGTCTGTCATATTTAATCTTAGCTTTAAAATAGCTCCATTTATGAATGTATAACAAATATAAATATGTTTTATTTAAAATGTGTAAGGCCGTGATGTTTCAATAGCATTTTATTACATCATTTAGAGTTCCTTTTCAGCATTTGTAATAGCCAACTTAAGTTTTGGCCAAAAAAATTGAGTGTAAAAGTCATTCACTTTGGATGAAATTTACGTGTGTTATTGGAAGCTCATGTATGAGTTCCACTGAAGACTATTTTCTCCTTTTATGAATTGTCATGGAAGTTTTTAACAGCTATACCTTACTTCAGTTGATTATAATTATTATTCACTTATTTTTTTGCATTGCAAACATTTGTAGAGTGAAGGCCTTTTAGAAGTTTGTCCTTTATCCTTAGTCTTTTTACTCCATTTCAATATATTTTAAAGTCCCTTTATTCGATGACCACAATCTGACTAGGAAATTTTCCTACATTTTCAGTGTTTCCCAGAGCCCTACTTCCTCTCATTGGTTAGAATGCAGCTTTTGATCTAAGCGTTAGGTACTTTCATTGTATTGTTTCATACAAGCTCCGGGATCAGAGTTAGATAACACAGAAATATAACAATCTTAATGACAGAACAGAAAAAATACATTTCTTATGTGGTTTGACAGCATGAACATCTATAAATATTTTTAATTTATTTGAATTTCTCTAAGTCCTCCTATCCTTTTTCTCTTTTTCTGAGCAATAAAATTCTCTCTCATTTTTCTTTTGTGTGATATGTTTATGCTCCATATATAAGGCCACATAAGTCATGCTTTACCAAAATATCATTACTGCATTATTACTTAACAGTTTAGAGAAAATTATTATTTGCAACACAGCTGCATGTTATTTACTGTAGATGAAATAATGACACTAATAGATAACCGTAATATTTTAGAGTCCAGACAAACATTCATGTACATAAACCCGCCGTTAAGAGTGCACATGGAATGATGTAGCAACTCAGCTATGTAGTCTTTAAAAGATTACATTAACTCTGCCCTGCTGACTAAGATTTACTTTTACAGTATATATATATAAATGATTTACTTTAAGCTAAGAAAAAGAAATGAATGATGGTAGATGTATGGTTAAAATCAGTGCCTTTAAACAGTGTTTGTAGTAATGTAAATTGGTAAAATAATTTTTAAAGACTATTAGGAAAGACATTGGATCCTTAAACTCATAATCTCTTTGGATTAACAATTTCACTTCTAGCAAAATACATGTTTTGAAATATGAAATAACCGACATGAAGTTCTTTTGTGGCTGGGAAGAACTGCTGTTGTTGCAGGCCGTCTGCTGGCCTCAGGAGCGGGTCGCATGTCTTCACCCTCATTGGCTATACCACTTCTTGCAGGCGATAAGCCCATGACTTGGGACAAATGTCAAAATGATGTTTCTTCCTGAAATAAGTATAGTTTATTTCTGCATTGTGCAATGCATTCTTTTGATGGGAAGCTATAGTTTTAGCTGCATGGGAATCAAAAAACCTTAAGAAGAGAGAAAAGTGCCAGGAAGGAACAGAAACAGAGTAAAACAGAAACAAAAGAAGAAAAGCCTTATAATATATTTTTGATAAATCCAGCTTCATTTTGTTGTTTCTCCAGTGTGTTATTCAACATATTTTGGTATTTGCAAAAGCGAATTTGAGTTGGGATGATTCTATTTACTTATGGTGGAAATCCTAACTAATCCAAGCTCCATAAGTACTAATAGCAGAATATTACAACTACTTATATTAGGACCTTAAATATAAAAATCATGATGCAACCTTTTAGATAGAATATTATAAATGGCTTAATAGAGAATATAAAACAAAAAAAAGATATATACTCATACATAAAAAGGACAAAACCTACTAAAATATAAAAAAAAAACTCTCAGGCTAGTAGAAATAAAGAGAATGCATATTATAAAGCTTTTTCTGGTTTTCTTGTTTCATATTATGTAGAAACATGCAACTTCCTTGGAAAGTGTGTTAGTGGGGAAAGCACAACTTTTTAAATTATAATAAAGAGATTTCTTAAAACGCTGGTTCTGTAGCTTGGTGCAAAGGAGAATCGCCTGGAAGAGACAGATGCCTGGGCCCATCTGTCCTGTGTCAGGAACCCGGAACCTGAAGCAAAGCGCTGAAATGTGATGCCTGTGAGAACTGGGAAGGGAATTTAACAGACATGGATTTGAACTCTGGTTCTACCCTTACTCACTGTATAATTTTGCAAAAGTTATTTGTTTAGTCCAAACAACTTTCGTATCTCCAAAATGAAGCTAATTATTCCAGCTGTGAGTGTAGAGGAAACAAGGCTTCTATTCTACATAGCACAGTGTCTAGGCATTTTGTTAGCACTTGAAAATAACTTTGAAAGTAAGCGTAAATATAAAATAAAGAATACAAATAATAATTACCCTTATCATTATTATTACCCTTCTGTGATGATAATACACAAGCATAGAAAAAGATTTGCATTACCCCCAAATAACACACTAGTTTGAAGTCCGTATCATTCATCGATGTGATTTGGGGTTTCTCTGCTATCTTCTACCCTCCAGAGTATATTTCAAATGGCATAATTTTCTGTGAAAAATTACTTCCATTTTCTTTCAAATTTTAGTAGAAAGTGACTGCATTTCAAGAGTTAACCCTACCATAGAGCTTTCAAAAATGAAAACAAAGAAATAAACAAAAATCCTCATGAATGTCTTTTAAGTGAAAAAAGCAAAGAGAAATTATTAAGAACAAATTACTATGGAAATTAAGTCTCATCTCCAGTCCCTGGCCCAGATTAACTCCTATAGGAAGAAAAAAGCAAAACACAGAGGGGCTAAAAGAGAATTTCTCACCAGGTAATTCAAGGGTCAGTGTGAATTCCAGCTAGCCTTTTAGCTTGGAGGTGAGTGTAGTAGTTTCGGTAGACTAGTTTTGGTTTGTGTATGTTTGTACATTTTCATTTACTGAAATTGTATTTTATGCACACATGTCAAAACATATGAAAGGCAGTGGTCATTGTGCAAACAATTATTTATGTTGATAATTAATTTGCAGTTCCTGGGGGCAGAGATATGGGTCTATTGTGATGGTTATTCCTGTTTTTATTGTTTCCATTTTTCTGTACTGCTCTATGACAGCAGTTAAAGCAGTGCTTATCTTAGAAAAGGTTAATCAATAAACATTTTGGAGACTGGCTAGTGAGCATCTATAATATAATGTACACAATGGCAGGGTGCAAATATCTCTGTCTTTTTCTATATGAAACGTCTCAGAAAATAAAACTACTCAGAAAACAAATTAGACAAAAAAAGAACAAAACTCAGTAGAGAATTACTAAGGCAGCAGAAGATGGGGGAAGCTGACAAGGCCAAGCTCCAAAGTCTGGGAGCAAATAAGGGGTCTGTTTAGGTCTGTTTTTTGCTCCTAGAAGAGAATACCACAGACCCAGAAACTTATAAAGAACAGAGGTTTATTCTCAGTTGTGCAGCCTGTGAAATAAAACATTAAAGTGCTGGCGTCTGGTGTGTCATGCTGTATCCTGACATGACAGAGGGCCTCATGTGGCAAGACAGCAAGCACGTAGCTCCAGTCCCCTTGCTCTTTTTATAAAGCCACCAGTGCCGCCTGGAGTCACACGGTTCTGACATCAGCCGTCCTGATTATATCTCAGAGACTCCACCTCCAAGCAGCACCGACATACCAACTAGCTGGTTAAGTTTCTAATACAAACTTGTGGGGGGCATGTTTATATCACAGCAGGGCCTTATCTTTTTTTGTAATGAAACATCAGTATATGTATTTAGCTACAGAGTACTCTTTTCTGGCATCAGAGAATTACAAGAATTTCAGGCAGGAGAGTGTTTTGAATTAGGTACCATGAATCACTTTTGCTTAGAGTAGTCTGTCTGTGCGGCAAGACCTAGAAGAAAGATTCAGAAAGTTTGGCCAATCTGTTGCTGTAAATCTCTGAAAGTTAGAAACAAGTAAGGGCTAAATGGTCTCATTCTCTCTCTCTCTCTCTCTCTCTCTCTCTCTCTCCTCTCCTGTGTCTTGGAGAACTATATTCTGAAACTTATACATTTTTTAGCTCTGACCTTTGTACATTTTGAAGTCCAGAGTAGAATATAACAGGGACAGGAAGGACTTATCTAATTCAAAGTGAACTATATTAAAGAAGGAACAAGTTTAATATCTATATCTATATATCTATCTGTATCTACATATATATATATATATCTATATATATATATTTATATCTATATAAATACATCTATCTACTAAACCGGGTGGGAAAAAGTAATTAGATCACTGTCAGAATATCACCATGTATTTGTTGTGTGTGTGTGTGTGTGTGTGTGTGTGTGTGTGTGTGTATAGAGAGAGAGAAACAGAGACAGAGACAGAGAGAGACAGAGACAGAGAGAGACAGAGAGAGAGAGAGGGGAAAAGAATATAGCCAGAAAAGCAAAAAGCAAACAGAGATCATCCATCAGGATAAAGCAGCCAAAATTGAATGAATATTGTGAACAAACACATTGCAATGGATTCAAATAATATCAGGAAGCAATCCTAAATTAAAAAAAAAAAGATTTTAGGGGGAATTAAAAAAAAAAGGAAGATGTCAGGAAAGAAATGGAAAAGAAAAATAAAACTATTGCTTAAAGATTATATTAGAAAAAATATCCCCCAAACACAGAAACAACAACAATAAAACTTCAGAGACTATTTAAAACCTAAAAATATGAAGATCAAGGCAGACTGGAGAAATTGAATATATACATTAACAATGAATTAAGTAAGTTTAGAGAAAAATTGATAAGCAAATACTGGCAAACAAATGTTGATATACATTTTGTATCCTTGAATAAAAAATTGTCCTATCAAAATGGAGACTGCTAGCATTAAAAAATGTTCTTCAATAATCCCTTCTGGAAATTGAAAGAAAATGAAACCACATCATGCTTCATGGAAAACCAATAAGATATGTTAAAACTGAAATAAACCACAATAAACTTATGAATTTTAAAGATAAGTATATAATTGTTGGACCTCCAGGCAAAGAGGTCAAATAACCCCCAGGAAAGAAATATCACACTGGCCTTAGATTTCACAGAATATACATCATTGAAAACATTGTAGGGATAACTGCACGATCTTCCGAGAAATAAAGTGTGAGCGAAGTATTATATCTGGACAAATTGCTGAAATAGAGAGGTAACAGCAGGCATTTTTGATCATGTGAACACTAGCAGAATATACTACCTATAAAACGAC
>PVJO010017734.1:0-38412 GCA_004026905.1 Hystrix cristata | reverse complement strand
ACAATGGAAAACTTGACCACTCAATTCAGGAAAGAAATGGAACCCATGAAACAGATCCAAACAGATGTCCAAGAAATCAAAAACTGTCTCGAAAGTATACGCAGTCGATTAAATGAGAGCGAAGACAGAATCTCAGAACTAGAAGACAGGACTGCACTTTATGACCATGAAAAGGAAAACTTCTTTGCAAACTCCACATCAGGTGACAAACACAACCATGGCCATCTTCCCCAACAAACACAAACACAGGCATCTTTCCTAAAATAATAAAACAAATTAAGCTCGTAAACAAAGGTACCACTCTATTATTTGGCATTTTTACTGATTTCCAGGATAATGCATGGATCTTACCACACTTAAATTCCATACACTCCAATATCTATTATTTGCAGAATAAAACAATCTATCTAGTGGTATAAAACAACCACCTTTTCATTATACACACAGATTCTGTGGGTTAGGAACTTGGAAAGGGCACCGAGGGGGACCTCTTTCCTTGGCTGCTAGATATCTGGGGCCTCAGCTAGAACGAGCCAGAAGGTGGGGTGTGATATTTTGGCTGGGGCCTGGAACCGTTTGAGTGATGCATGTGCAAGCCTGCTCACTGATGCTGGCCACGGACTGGAGCCCTCACTGGGGCTGTCGCCTGGCACACTTGCTAATGGTTAGACATGCTCACAACACAAAGGCTGATGACAAGGGTGCGCGTCCCAAGAAGAACTAGGGAAGCCATGTTGACCTGCCCTGGGCAGTGAGCTGGCATTACTGCGTCATGCCATGAGCTGTCACAAGCTCCAGGGAGGGAAACACAGACGCCCACCCCTGGATGAGACAAACATCACTGCCATCTTGTAAAATGAACCTGTGAGTTGGAAGATATTTTTATGGCCTTCTTTAGAAAATATGATCTGCTACAACCCTCCTCCAAACTTATGTACTGCCTCAGAGTTCTTATGATCATTTAAAATACACACACATATATATGTATATACATATATAAAATGTTATCCAAGGGACATTATAATTTGAACTAAAATAACTAGCTTCTATTCGAATATTTTTCCATAATAATAGGGAGGTACAGCTTTCATGCTCACTTGTTTTTTGCATTAAAAAGGTTACATATGCACTTCACACAAAAATGTACTATATAGAATTTAAAACATAAATGTAATTATTTCCCAGCTCCAACAACCATTCACCTCTCTCCTTCCTATGTCTTGTAAAAATTTTATTGTGATAAACACACATAACATGAAAGTTACCACCTTAGCCCTTTTCCAGTGCGCCATTCAGTGGTGGCAGGGTTTGCCTCTAATTTAGTTTCCATCTCTCCAGAGTGTGCCTATAAATCCCAGACTTACCCTGGCAGGGCTGTCTGAGAGGCAGAGGGTGTTTGCAGCTGGCCCCCCAGGATACTTCTTTATCTTGGTGGACAGCAGGTGCCTAAGAGCCTGGTCTGTGAGCAGGAGTCCCTCTCGCACAAACAGCTCCATACCAGCAGGTGCCCTCATGGCTCTAGCTTAACCTGCATCCGCTTTATTCGGGCCAGGATAGTCAGTCTCGCAGGCGACCCTGACCGGGAGGAGAGGTATAGGGGCAGGTGTATGGTCAGGTGAGACACAGGAGGGAAATAACAGAAGCAGATCCCCGAGGGAAGAGGGGCACCCACTAGGGCTGACAGGAAGTCCAGAGGCAGTGGTGTGTGCAGCCAGGAAGTAGGGAAAGAGAGACAGAGAAAAAGAAGAGAAGGAGAGAGACAGAGAGAAACAGAAACAGAGACAGAAAGAAACAGAGACAGATAGAGAGAGACCTCCGGGGACTGTGACTTCACTGAGGTCCCCAGCGTATCCCTTAAGCTTCCAGCAGGGCTGTAGAATGCTAGTTTAAAGAAAACACACTGAAAGGGAAACTTAGTTCCTTGACACTGTGCTGCCCTTGGGTTTGATGTGATCAGCGCTGTGGTGAGCTGGGTTTGGGCCTGTGTGATGAGGAACACTTGTTTATATTGCCAGGAAAGGGATATTTTAATCAGGCCAAAGTTGACAGGGGACGATGAGTTTGAGACAATTTATGCCACCCCTGAAAGTGGATCCTGAGGCAGCAACCACATAAACTCAGGATCAGTGCTACTAAATGCACTCAGAGTGTTAGGTGTCATGCCAGATGGTGTGTGGTCCATCTGGTGACCGGGCAGTAAAGGGACTTATGAACAGTCAAGGAATATAGAAAACGAGTTTATCCAGTTCAGAGGACCACCATGAATGAGTTCCCAAGATGGGACTCGCACCATCAGGGTAAGAGGTTGAGTTTTTGGTTTTTTTTAAATCGAAGATTAAAAACGTGGCAAAGGGCATGAATTGGCAAATGCAGCTTTCTCAGAAATGCACTTCCCAGGGTGTCTTCTTCCTTGCTAATCTTCCAGGAACACCTGTGTTGTAACTAAAGTTGTACATCAGAGTTGCAAATCGACAAGGTCACTTACTCCCATCCACAGAACCCCCTTTAGTTTTAGAGAAGGATATTTGTACCTGTTTATTCATTGAGAGGGGTCGGGGTCAGGGCTCACTGGGAGGAATAAATAGGTCTTATATTTATTTTTATCTTGTGTTATTTCTAGTCAGCAATAGTGCAGTCCCTCGTGACTGCCACTTACATGTTGGGCAGGATTGGATCAGCAAAGGACTTTGGTGGCTGAGAGTTTAAACCCTTTTGTTACCACACAACCCCATCTCCATCCCATTAAACTAAAAATCCACAGTCATTAATGGCACCACCCTACCTCCCTCACCGCAGCCCCTGGCAGTCACAATTCTACTGTCTGTCGCAATGATTTTGTCGTTCCAAGTGCCTCATGTAAGTGGAATCAGACTTTTTGTGGTTCATTTCACCAAGCAAAATGTCCTCAAATTCATCTGTATTATAGCCTATATCAGAATTGCCTTCCTTTTTAAGGCTGAGTAATATTTCCTTGCCCACATATGCCTCATTTTGCTTAACTATTTGTCCATTAACAGATCCATTTTTGCGTTGTGAACAGTGCTACTGTAAACTAGGATGCACAGATAGCTCTTAGACACACTGCTTTCAGTACCTTTGGGTCTCTGCCCAGAAGCAGAGTTGCTGGATCAAATGGTATTTCTATGTTTAGCTTTTTGTGGAACTTCCTTACTGTTTTCCATAGTGACTGCATCATTTTACATTCCTACTGATTGTACACAAGGATTGCAACTTCTCCATGTCCTCACCAACACTTGTTATTCCGTATTTTTGTTTTGTTTTGTTTTGATTACTGATCCAATCTCCTAATTATAGGTGTCTTAGTTACTTTTCTCATTGCTGAGACAAAATACCTAAAACCCAAAGCTAAAAAGGGAAAGGTTTATTCGGCTTACAGTTTGTAGAGATTCCAGTTCATAGTCGGCTGGCTCCAAGGCACAGCGGCATGGCAGACAGGCAGAAGGCAGCAAGGTAAGAAACAGGTAGACAAGCCCCTTTCTGTCCCTTATATCTTATCCAGGCTGCCAAGATTAGGGTGGCGCCAAACTAATCAGTGGACTGATTTAGTAATCACACGCACTTAATCCCAGCATCACACACTCTAGATTCAGGCACCTTTGAAAAAGCTCCACCTATGACCACTTGAGGCTTTCGGGGGGGATATGTAGATACAAACCGTAACAATAGGTATAATTAGATTTTTTATTTCTTCATGAGTTAGTCGTGATAACTGTCTTAGTTAGCTTTTCTAGAGTCAATGGTTTGTAAGAGAGCAGATTTAATACTCGGACTTTTATAAATTACAATATTCATGCACAAGCCAAACACAGGAAGAGTGCCAAATGTCTATCTAGGCACTGAAGACCTGAAAGATCCAATCCAGGGCTGGGAGCCCACAGCACTGTCCTGCGTACATCCGTGTCTGCAGACGATGGCTGAGGAAATCTTTACCAGAACCAGGATACAATGCTCGCAGCAGAGATGAAGACCAGAGCTCCCCCAAAGTAACAGCAGCCATCCTCGATGATAGCAAGGCCCCGAGCTCCTTCCTCGACAAGAACAGCCGAGTTCCTTTCAGGAGAACCAGCTGCAGCAGAGCTTCTCCTGGGAAACAGCCTGCCTACTAGCTACGGCTCCCATTCTGTTTAATGTTGCATCAGCAATAACCCTCAGGTGGATCCTCTGCACCCAGAATCACACCAACTCAGTCCAGCTGGGTGTTGTAGCTCAAGTTGACCACATTAAGTCCACCACAATAGGTTTGGTGTTTCTAGGACTTTGATCATTTCACCTAGGTTATCCAATTTATTGATACATAATTGTGAATAGTAGTGTCATATAATCCTTCTCATTTCTGTAGAATCAGTAGGAAAGTCCCCATTTCCATTTCTGATTTCAGTAATTGGAATCTTTCCTCTTTTTTCTTGGCCCATCCAGCTAAATATTTGTCAATTTTGTTGCTCTTTTCAGAGAATCGACTTTTGGTTTCACTGATTTTCACTATTGTTTTCCTATTTTGTTTTTTCCTGCTCTAATCCTGCTTGTTGTCCTACTTCTGCAAGTTTTGGGTTTAGTTTGTTCTGCTTCTGGTGTTCCTCAGGTTGTAAAGTCAGTGCTATATATTGGGTCTGGAAAGTCCCTCAAAGATCCATGTTGGGAGGGTTTTGGTCCCCAGTTCAAGGCACTGGTGGGATGTAGTGAAGCCTGTAAGAGGCGGGGCCTAGAGGGAGGTCTTTGGGTTATTGGCAGGTGCCCTTGAAAGGGGCAGTGGGACCCAGCCCTTTCCTTCTCTTCCTGACTCTTCTGCTTCCTGGCCATGAGGTGAGGGTTTTGCTCCACATGTGCTACCTTGCTACAGGCCCCAGAGCAAGATGGCCAACCAATCATGGACGGAAACCCCCTGAACCCTGAGTTTGCTCTTTACAAGCTACATATCTCAGGGATTTGTTAGAGTAACATAAAGCTAGCATAGGTCATTGATTTGAGATCTTACTCATTTTTTTTTTTTGGTACCGGAAATCGAACTCAGGGCCTCATGCTTGTGAGGCAAACACTCTAACCACTGAGCTAAATCCCCGGCCCGAGATCTTACTCATTTTTTGATGTAAGTGTATATAGCTATGAACTTCCTCATTAGCACTGCTTTTACTGCATCCCATAAGTTTTACTTTATTGT
This sequence comes from Hystrix cristata, assembly GCA_004026905.1. NCBI lineage: Eukaryota > Metazoa > Chordata > Mammalia > Rodentia > Hystricidae > Hystrix > Hystrix cristata. The sequence goes on along the minus strand of PVJO010017734.1, from coordinate 33,236 downwards.
GCTTTTACTTTCATTTGTTGCTAAGTATTTTCTAATTTCCCTCCTTTGATCCATTGGTTGCTTGAGTGTTTTGTGAATTTGCACAATTTTGTGAAATTTTCCATTTTTATTTTGTTGTACATTTCTACCTTCATCCTTTTGTGGTCAGAAAAGTCACACTTTCTAAAACCTGTTGAGACTTAACTCGTGGCCTAATATGTGGTCTGTCTTGGAAAATGTCCTGCATGCAATTGAGAAGAACATGTGTGCTGATGGTTCTGGGTGGTGTTCTGCACATAACTCGTCCATCAAGTCACTTTGTTATGGCATTTAAGTCCTCTGTTTCCTTACTATTTTCCACCTGCTTGTTCCTTCCATTATTGGGAGTAAGGATCAAGATCTCCAGCTACTGTGGAACTGTCCATTTATCCCTTTTCAGTTTTTGCTTCAAATATTCTGATGGTCTGGTAAACAATATTTATAATTCATGTATCTTATATCTTCTTGCTATTTCAAAACCATTTACAAACATGCAATGTCCTTCTTTGTGTTGTGTGAACTTCTTTCTCATTTAAAGTTCATTTTTGTATAGCCACCCTGCCCTCTGTTGGTTACTGTTTGCATGGAATATCTTTTTCCATCCTTTCACTTTGAAACTATTTGTGTTTTTGGATCTAAAGTGAGTCTCCTGTAGACAGCACACAGTTGAAACATGTTTTACCCATTCTGTTAATCACTGTTTTTTTTTAATCCATTTACAAGCAAAGTATAAGGCAAGATTTACTCTTAGGGTTCGTTATTTGTTTTCCATATGACTTACAGATTTTTGTCCCTTATCTTTTGCATTACTGTCTTCTTCGTGTGTTTCACTGGATTTTTGTAGTGAAATGTTTCAATTCCTTTCTCAGCTCCTCTAATGTACATTCTATAGCTATTTTCTCTAAGGTCATGGGGATTACATTTTAAATATTAAAGTGGTAAAACTCTAATTTGAATTTGTACCAGCTTCAATAACATACAAAAACTCTGCTCCTTTACAGCTCTATCCCTACCGCTTTCAGTTGTTGACGCCACAAAAGTATATGCTTATACATTGCGTTTCAAAAAACCAATACCAGTAATTCTTTTTTTTTTTAGTGCTGGGGATCGAACTCAGGGCCTTATGCTTGCTAGGCAAGCACTGTAACCGCTGAGCTAAATCCCCAGCCCTACCAGTAATTCTTTTAAATGTATTAGAGTCTTAGATTATGTGAGAAAGCTTTGCAGTTACAAAATTATACTCATACTTTTAGACTAATAATTTTTAAATGCATTAGTTTCTTAAATTACATAGAAAACAGGCGGCTGGGGATTTAGCTCAGTGGTTACAGTGCTTGCCTTGCAAGCACAAGGTCCTGAGTTTGATCCCCAGCACCAAAAAAAAAAAAAAAAAAAAAATTACATAGAAAACAAAAATTATTAAAATAAACTATCTTTTGTAATTTCCCGTGTATTTACCTTTACTGAGATCTTAAGTTCTTGTGGTGGCAACCAGTTACTCTTCAGTGTGCTTTTGTTTCACCTTGGAGAATTCCCTTGAACACTTTATGCAGGACTCGTCTGGTGGTAACAAACTCAGTTTTATTTGTCTGAGAATATCTTAAACTATCCCTCACTTTTGAAGGACAGTTTTGTTAGATGCAGTTTCCTTGGATAACAAGCTTTTTTTTTTTTCTTTTAGCATATAATACCGACTGTAATATCCCACTGCCTTCTGGCCTCCGACATTTCTGATGAGAAATCAACTGATTATCTTATTGAGGGTCCTTTGTAGGTGACAAGTTGCTTCTCTCCTGCTTTTTGCAAGATAAACTCTTTATCTCTGGCTTTTCAAAGTTTGCTTATGATGTGTCTTAGTGTGAGTCTCTTTGAGTTTATCTTAGAATGTGTTAAGGTTCTTGGATGCTATATCCATGTCCTTAGTCAAATTTGAGGAGTCCTCAGTCGTTTCTTCAAATATTCTCTTTGCCCTGTCTCGCTGTCTTCTCCTTCTAGGACTTCAAGCAAACAGTCTAGGGGACTCTGTTCACATTCCTTCAATCTTTCTTCTTTCTGTTACTCAGACTTGAAAATTTCTATTATCCTTTCTTCAAGTTCAGTGATTTTTCTCTTTTCCCACTTAAATTTACTTTTAAATCCCTTAGGAACTTTTTTTTAGTTTTAGCTACTATACTTTTCAGCTCCAAATTTCTTTTTGGTTTTTTAGGTATTCTATTTCTTTATCGAGATTTCATTTTTGTTCTTCTGTCATTTTCCCGAATTTCTCCACATGGTTTTTGGTTTTTTGTGCATCTTTACAAGAGTTGTTCCAAAGTCTTTGTCTAGTAGAAGTGTCATCAAGTCTTTTACAAAGATAATTTAGTCTTTTTCTTTCTGAATGTACCACACTTTCCTGTTTCATTGTATGCCTTGTGGATTTTTAATTGAAAATTGAACATTTGAGTCCAATAATGTGGTAACTCTAGAAATCAGATTCTTCCTCTTCCTTGGAGATTGCTGGAGTTTGTTATTTTTTAAAAATTGTTGTAGTTTTTTTCTCTGTGCCAGAGATCACACTGAAGTACACACTTAGGGAATCGTCCTGGATTGTTTGAGCCCGCACCTCTCCTTGGGCATAAGTGGCCTGTTTCTAATTTCTCTGCATACACAGCTGCTTTTGAATGTCCTAGTCTTTAATGTCTGGATCCCAAGATGGGAAAAAGAAAAATGCAGGGAGGGAGAAAGGCGTTAGCCCTTTAAACTCTCTGGAACTCACTTCAGCCACAAGGAGAGGGGCTTGCACCAGTGTGAGGAGTGGGACAACCATGATCACCATCTTTGCACTTCTGTGATCAGAGCATAGATCACCAATACTTAGAGGACAAGGTCCTCTTTGCTCACCCTGAGTCCCATAAATTAATGCCATCTGCTCCTGGAAGAGGCGCACAACTGCCTGTCATGGAGATGGAGTTGGAGGCAGGCAGCTGCTGCCGTGCTGAGCTGAGATTGACACAAATATCCACAAATTAACTTGCAGCCCCAGTCTTCCTCCAAGAGCTTCAAGACTTCCATAGACTCTAGAGTACCACAGTGGCTCCATTAGCTAGACAGTTGCCCAAGTGAGAAGACAGATCCTGGGTGCTTCCTGCTCTGCCACCTCCTCAGAATCTTTAGCTATAGATATGTTAAACTTCCAAGAATATTATTTTTAAAATAGCATCATTGAGATATTATTTACATGTAATTTATCCATTCAAAGTTCACAGTTCAATGGTGCTTAGTATATTTACGCAGTTGTACAACTGTGACCACAATCTAATTTTGGAACAGTTTGTCAGCCCCAAAAAAGAAACCCATTAATGGTTATTCCAGAATATCTTCCCTCCAGTACACACACACCCAACCCCTGGGAAGCCCTAATCTACTTTCTGTCTCTGTAGATTTACCAATTCTGGATACTTCACATAAATGAAATCATACGATATGTGGTCTTTTGTGACTGACTTTGTTTGCTAGCTTGTTTTGAAATTCGTCCAGGCCCTAGCAAGCATCTGTGACACATTCCTTTTATTAACAAATAGTATTCCATTGTATGCCTACATCCTATTTTATTTATTTGTCCATCCACTGATGGATATCTGTGGTGTTTCCATCCTTTTACTATTATAAATAATGCTGCCACAAACACTTGTGTACAAGATTTTGTGTGGGAGCATGTTTTTATTTCTCTTGGGGATGTGCTGAAGAGTGGGATTTCTGAGTCATGGTAACTCTATATTTAACATTTTGAGGATCTTCCTAGATGTTTTCCAAAACCATTGTTTTTTTACAGGCAATGTTCATCTATAATTACCACAAAATTTGCCACTTTTCTTGTTTCTCATTAATTCCTGCATCTCTAACTTCCCTCTAGAATCATCTACAATTATTGTTTCTCTGCAAATATCTTTATTTTTTATTGGGAATCAAATTTTTGATTGACAGTTATTTTTTAAACCCTTTCAATGTACCATTCCACTGTCTTTTGGCTTTTTCCCTCTCTGTTGAGAGGTCACTTTGTCATACTTATTATAGCTCCTTTGAGCTCCTTTTCTTTTCATCCTGTTTGTAAGAAAGTGGGGGAAATGTTTTGTCTTTGATTTTTAATGGTTCTACTACAATGGTCCATGCTCAATGCTCTGCTTGGTATTCACTGGGCTTCTTAAATCTGTACTTTAGTGACTTTGATCAATGTGGGGGAACTTCTCAGCTATTTTATTTCCAAATATTGTTTCTGTTCCTTTTTCTCTCTCATTTCTTCTCCTGAGACTTCGATCACATAAATGTTGGGCTTTCTTATTGACACTTATAGGGATCCAATTTGATGTAACTGAAGGCATTTGGTCATAAGCACCATTTTGCCTGCTGGGTGACACTGGCACATGTCACAAATTCTCCAGGACAAACAAAAACATTAAACCTGTCAGCCAAGAGTGGCGTGTGGCCGCTGATGCCCAGACTCTTTTTAAACCATTAGACATGTTACTAGTTTTTGTGAAAGACAGACCACCTCTGTCTAGCTTCACATACAAACAAACCCTTTCCTTCTGCCTGAGGTGTGAGGATTCACCTGTCTCTCTGCGCCCTAGACACATTTCTGTCCAAAAGCCTTCAATTGACTGTACTTTGTGCGGTCTTGGGTGCGTCTATGTCTTTCTTTGGCCCCACGGCACTTGCTACATTTGGCAGTGAGTTCTCATACACCAGGACTGGGATTTCCTGAAACATTGCTTTTGTGCAGATTATGTCTTCTGCCCTGTATTTTACACCTTTTTGTTTCTCCTGCTTATTTCTGGACAAACAGAATGTGATCAAATATATGGTAAATGCCGCTGCTGAGTACCATCTAACAAAAAAGCCAGTTCGTAAAAACATTGCAGTGTGACCTTATCTACTTTATTCACTCAGGCTGTGTAACTTCCAGCTCTTCCCCAAAGTAAAAATGACCATGAAAGGGAAATATTTGGCATCAATTCAAGATGTTAAGGCAGCCATGACAGCACAACTAAAGACACAAAAGAGGACTTCCTGTTCCCGAAAGTGGCAAGAAGGATGGAATAATTGTGTTCAAAGGGAGGGGATTAATGCTAGTGTGTCTTTTACTGTAATATGTTTTTTACATTTAAACGTGCACCATATTTTTCAATCATACCTCATGTTTTTCTGGTATATCTTCTGGTTTGTAATTTGCTGGATTTTCTTTTCAGCTCAGTATAATATGCTGTTGCACCCATCCATCAAGTTCTTATTTTCATTCATTGAGTTTTCACTTCTAGAGTTTTTCATTTGGTTCTTTGTAATTATTTTTAAAGTTCTCTGCCACAACTCTCAATCTTGTCTGCTTTGATCTCCCTGGATGTAGCAAGCGTACTTATTTAAAGTTGGTGGCAACTGTACTGTGAGTTTTCCCTACATCATGAGCACCCTTGTTGCATATCTGTAGTAAGATCTCAAACTTCATGGATAGTTAATTTAGTGGCATCTTGACTGAACAGTTGGAGGGACATTTTTTCGGTCTAGACAGCAGCAGAAAGGCTTCCAAATCATCCGAACCACATGGCCTTCTAATCCTATTTGTAGACGTCTCTAAAGTGGAATTTCCCAGTCCTCACCTGGCCATCTGCATAATGGGAATGGTCTGCTCTCCAACCTGCCCTTGAGGGGCGGGAGCCTGAAGCCTGCTGAGGTCAGGTGCACTTGAGGTCACCAGGCCTTTCCAGTCCTTACACAGCTGTGAAAGATTTCAGAAAGAAAAGCATGGCCCTCACTTACTCATTCATTCTGGAATGCTTCCCCTGGCACCCAAGTCAGCCTCTTGGGCTTGAGTGAGCTCACCCATCGGTTGATTCAAAAATGCTTGTTGAATAATATTCTTGGAAGACCTAACCCTGATACTCCCATCCTACCTCATTGACCTCTGACCTTGAAAGTTACAACTCAGGAGCTTCAGGAGAAGGGCAAGAGCACCTGATTTTGGGCGGTTTGGTTGTTTTTATAACTGCCCTTTGGAGATATAATTCACATACCATATAACTCATCCACTTAAAGTGACAATTCAGTGTTTTAGTATAGTCCCAGAATGTACAAATCTACTTTAATCACTTAGAATATTTTCATCATTCTAAAAGGAAACTGCAAATCCATTAGCACCCACCCCCCATTTCTCACATTCTTCCCACTCCTAGACCCTGGAAACTCCCAGTCTACTTTCTGTCTCCATAGATTTGCCAATTCTGGATACTTTGTGTGAGTGAAGTTATATAATCCATGTCTTTTGTGGCTGGCTTCTTTCCCTTAAGAAAATATTTCTGAGGTTCATCCAGGTTGTAGCATGTATCAGTACTTTATTCCTTTTGTTGCTGAATAATATTCCATTGCACAAATATAACACATTTTGTTTATCCATTCATTAGCTGATGAACATTTAGGATGTATCCACTTTTTTATTTTTTTGACTAATGCTGCTGTGAACATCCATCTACATGTATGCATATGTACGTGTGTTTTCACTTCTTTGTGGTATATACCTAGAAGTGGAATTTCTGGGTCAGGTATAGCCCCATGTTTACCATCTGGAGGAACTTCCACACTGCTTTCCAAAGAGGGCGAACATCTCACCTTTGGGACAGCAATATAAGAGGGCTCCACGTGTCTCTGCATCTTCACCGAGGCTGATCATCGGTCTTGTTGGTCAGAGCCATCCTCCTGGCTGTGAAGTTGCAGCTTGCTATGGTTTCAATTTGGATTTTCCTGATGGCTGTCAAGGATAACCATCTGTTCATGTGTGCATCAGCTACTTGCATATCTTCCTTGGAAAAATGTTTCTTCTGATCCTTTGCCCATTTATAATTGGATTATTTGTCTTTTGGTTATTGGATTACAAGAGTTCTTTACAGATTCTAGATTGTAATTTGCAAATATTCATTCCCATTCTCTCAGTTGTCTTTTCACTTTCTTGATGGTGCCCTTTAAAACACCTAAGTTTAAATTTTTGGTGCTATGCAATTTATCTTTTTTTTTTTCCTTTTCTCTTCTCTGTTTTTGATGTCATACCTGCGGAGACATTGCCTAATCTATGGTCATGAAGACTTACACCCAGGCTTTCTTCTAAGAACTTTATAGCTTCAGCTCTTACAGTTAGGCCTTTTGATTCATTTTGAGTTAATTTTGTATATGGTGTGAGGTAGGGGCCCAGATCCATTCATTTGTATTCAAAGACTTCTTGTGTTACTTATTGTTTTCTATAACATTCTGGATTTTTGTTTTGTTTTGTTTTGTTTTGTTTTCATGATCTTAGTAAGAATGGCTTACTATTCATTGCTATTCATTTTATCCTAGTCACCATGGCTCAGGAAAGTCAGCTTTCTGTCACGTACTGTTTTCATAGTGAACCTTATGGACACTTATCCTTGAGGATTAAGATCAGTTGTGGCTTCCTCATCCTACCCGTGGCTACAAAGACTCTAGAAACTCCTAATATAAGCAATTCTTTCCTTTGGCAGACTCATCAACAGTTTCTAAGTCCTTTTGCTAAAACACTAATATTTGTATTGCAACTGAGTTTGCAACTCTTTTCCAGAGACACTTAGCCAATTTCTCACTAGCTGGGGACAAGAAACAGGGATAGGACCTTGTTGAAAAGAATTGTCTGGGGAAGGCATCCGATGGAGCAAGTAACTTGGTACCAAGTATACACTTCTGAAAAGCCAGGGTATTCATGTCCCGTTGCAGCTAAAATCCTGGAAAAGTCCTCTGGAAGGCCATTCTTTATTTGTCACTATTTCCCCAGCACCTAGCACATGAGCTGCTGCAAAGGAGGACAAAGGTAAATGTGGGAGGAATGTAAATGCCAGAATGAACCAATGGGGGAGGGGAGAGCCCACAAAGTAAGGGGCATCAAAAGGGGCATCAGGTGGACTCTGGAGCCAGTGTTGCCTCCTTTCCCATGGTGACTGGGCCAGCAGCAGTGAGACTGCATATATGGGCCATGTGATGTCACTGGAGAGAGGCACTCAGTGGCACCTGATGGTCCTGCTTCATCCCTTCAGGTACCTTTGGGAAACGCTCTCTGCCCCAGCTCCCAGCTTCAGAGGAAGCTCATCTCTGCCCAGTGGCCTCAGCTCTCTGAAGGTAGAGCCTACTCTTTGTCCCACAGACAGCAGGATTGCAGTCTGGCCATGGCCCAAGGTTGAGCGTGACCACGTGGACCTACCCAGGGCCAGGCAAAGGCAGGAAGCCAGCTATTTGCCAGCCTGCTGGCTCTCACTTCTGTGCTAGCTGCTGGCATTTGGGGGAGAGCCTGGCTGCTAACCTAGCTGGCTAGCAATAAAAAGAAGGAGAAACATCTGGCCTTCACCATTTGGATGTGAAGGGGCTGTGGATGAGGGTATTCAAGACTGTAAGCTGTTGCAGTGGGGTGCATTATATCCCTCCAAAAGATATCTACGAGTCTTACACTCAGGTAGCTGTGATTGCAACCTTACTTGGGATAGTTTTTGCAGGAGTAATTAAGTTCAAGATTTCGAGAGGAAAGCATTCTGGATTGAGGGCGAGTCCTAAATCCAATGGTAGACATTCCCATAGGAGAAGGAAGGGAGATCTGAGGTACATGTGGAGAAAGAGCAGGCAGAGACTAGACTGATGCTGTCTGAGCCAAGGAATGCCTGGGGTCACAGGAAGCTGGAAGAGGCAGGAAGGACCCTTCCCTAGAGCCTTGGAGGAAACGAGGTCCTGCCCATCCCTTGATTTTGGACTTCTGGCTTCCAGAACTCGGGGAAGATACATTTCTGTTGTTTTCAGCACCCAGGTTGTGGTCCTTTGTTAGAGCAAATGCAGGGCATGCAGGCAGCTGTCCAGGCTGCAGGCCTACCCAGGGCACGACCGCCAATGCTTCTGCTCTTCCCAAGATGTTGTGCTCCAACTTGGGAGAGCCAGCCTCTGCCTCCCACCATGTCTCACGAGTCCCTAGACCCAAGGAGGGTGTCAGGGTGGGGAGGATAGGGAGGAAGACTCAGCTCAAGAAGCAGAGAGAAGAGGCCGGGATGTTCAAATCATGATTCCAAGTTTAATGCTTCCTGGAAAGAGCAGTGTGGGGCACAAGCGGCAGTCGCTCAGAAATGCAGCTTGTACAATCTGACCAGCAGAGGGCCTTCAAAGTGGGGCACTGCAGACCCAGCATCCTAGTTGCTGGGCCCCAAAGAGAGGAAGCGTGGGTCAAAACTAAGGCTCTCCAGGCAACAGGAAGGACGGACCAATTCTGTTGTGTTAGGGCCCAAGGACCAGAGCCAGTGGGCAGAGCAACCTGGGACCCTGAGCACCAATGTGGAGTCAGATGGGGAAAGGCTGGCAGGTTCCCGGAGATCAGAGAACAGGATCTTGCTGCTGGTTGCTGTAGATAGAGCCAAAGTCAGTGGAAGCCAGAGCACCTGTGTGGCAGCAGCAGGCTCCAGGCAGTCCTAGAAGAGCCTCAGGGCACCCACCTCTCCAGATAATCTATCCTTCAGAGAGAGTGGAGCCCAGTAGCCAGATAATGTTTCCTCTTTTCCCTGGTTCCAGGACTGCCCCAATAGGAGCCCTGGAAACAGCTGCAGTGGGGGTGGGGAGGGCGTTACAGCACCTTCCTGCTCTCCCCTGCCCCGGGGCCCAGAGAAAGCCCCTCTGCATTGCCTTAGGTTGCTGGAAGCAGGACTGAGTAAGATCATGGGGTCTGCATGGCCTTGTCACCTGGCTGCAAACCAACACACCAGAAGCTGAAGTGGGGATGTTGAGCCTGGAGGAGACAGAACTGAGAGTTGGTATGAGGTGGATTGATAGAAACAGAATCAAAAGGCTTAGAACTTTTGTGGCTGATTGACTTGGGAGGAGGAATAGGAAGCTGATGCCCAGCTGCCTGCATGGAGATTCCTACCCCCCAGGGCGGCTCCGGGGGGGTCTGGGGGAGCAGAATGGAACAGAACAGTACTTGGATGCACCAGGAGCTTTGCTCCCCATAGAGACATCTGGCAGGCCTGCAGGTCCCTGAGGTCCCCAGCCACTGCCAGAAGTCTATGTGTGAAAACAAGCAGGCCACTTCTGCCAGCCCAGAGCCGAGGGCAGAGGGCATGTCTGTCCCTCACTGTTGTGGCTCAGAAAGACCTGCTAAGTCCTCTGTCAAGGCCACAGTGACATCAGCAAGACAGGGACATCAGTCCAGCTGTCTCCCAGGAAGGTTCATATTTGGCCTAATATAACTAAGCCAGGTGTAGTCTCTTAGATCCCTGGACACCCAGCTCTTCTCTCAGCACCCACATTTCCCCTTTAAATCTGTTTTTCTGGTGTCTCAGGCAATCTCCAGTGAAAACATTCTCCCTCGGCGACCAGCTGTCTGGAAACGCAAAAATAACAACACTTTCCCTCAGCCTCCAAGGTTGACTTCTCTTCTTTGGAATCTTTAGCATTTCTTAATTACTTCCAGGAGTGGGAGCAGGGGCACAATACTGTGGGACCATGCAATGCCAGCTCACTTAAGGCTGTATACACGCAGGGAGCTGGAGATCCCGTGGTCCTGCTGTTCTCCAAGGACCTTCCCTGATGATTTCATCTGCCAGCAACTCTCTACTGACAGCAGAGGCCAGAGCTGGGGCCATATGCCATTTTGACTTCCAACCCGTCAAGGGTGTCTTGTTGATGTCAAAGCTGGGGAAGCAGAGGGCAAAGAAGCCAGGACTAGAGGAAGAGGAGATGGGGTCAGCTGACACTGGATCCCAGGGTCACAGGGTGTGGGTGTGGGCAGGGGCAAAGGGAGAGGGGATCAGCAGTCTCTGGCATGCAGCAGGGCACCACTAGGGTTCGGAGGCGTGCTTGACCAGGTAGCCACTGAAGGTGATGTAAGTGTCAAACTCGTCGCTGAAGATGGCATTCTCACGCTCGCCCTTGAACAGGCGCACCCACACCTCGTCCTGCTCCCGCAGCTCCAGCATCAGGCTCTGGCTCTGCATGATGCTACGGTCGCTCACCTGCGCATACAGGATCACTACCTCCTCCGTGTTCCTCATGATGTGCAGGTATGTTTCCTTCTGGTTCCACGTGTGCACGTTGAGGCTGAAGAAGTAGATGCCAGGCACGTAGCAGTAGAACCTGCCCGTGAACATATTGAAGTGGCCATAGAGGTTCACGAACTCCGTGTCAAAGACCACCGTCTGGTAGTAGTCATTGCTATGAAGGGGCTTCTTCCGACCCACTGAGAAAGCTGCATAGTGGTTCTTGCACCGGTCCCCAGGGGCCCCCATGGACCCCTTCTGCCCTTTGGGGCCGATGTGGCCCCTGGCACCCACAGAGCCTGTCTTGCCATATTTCCCTTGAAGGCCACGATCTCCTCGGTCACCCTTCTCACCTAAAAGGGACAGGAAGACAAGACGGTCAAAAGAGCAACTTGGTGCTCAGCCTGTGCCTGGCCTTCCTATCTCTGCCCCGGGCACCACCCTGATTCGACATCACAGCTCTGACCTGGCTGCCCTCACTTCTGTCCTAACCTACTGAGGTTCCCGTCTGGGGTACCAGGGTAATTTGATTCTCAAAACAGTCAAGCTAACTGACTCAGTTTCAGGGTTGATCTATTTTAACCCAGAAGCCGTAGTTTGGTTTTTTCGTTTTTCCTTCTGGAAAGCCCTGGCAAAGATAAAGGAACATATGGGCTTGTCCACAAGCAACAGGCTCCATGGCCAGTCCCGGGCTCACTCTGAGCAAATGGACTGCAGATGTTGGGGCTCAGCTAAGGATCAGGTAGCAAGCGTTCCTGCAGGACCGTGCAAAGTTGGGGGTGCGTGTTTCAGGAAATGTGCTGGGGGCACCAAACCTCCAAAGAAAGACCTTGGAGCCCTGCAGTCCCCCGACCCCCACCACCCTGTAGGCAGAGGGCTCAACAGTGTCAGCTCCCCTCTCTTGATCTCAGCCCTGTGGACGCCACTTGGAAACCAGCCAGAGCCTCAAATTGGAATTTCCTCCTCTCCCCCCAGGTAACAGCCCTGCTCTGCTCCTGTCCCCAGGGAGCCCAGCCCCACCCTGACCGCTCTGCCATCTCCCTCCTGACCAGCAGCCAGCAGCCCCAGGACATGCCCTGTGTTCCTTCTGCAGACTTCTGACCTTTCAAGATCGTGATGTTGATCTGGGGCACTGGGATCGCCTGGTACACGGGAGTCCCAGGGTCGCAGCAGCGAAAGCACCGGGAGGTAGGGAGCTCCTCACCCAGGCTTGGGCTATATTTCTCATGTTTTTCTTCATCCCTGAGGGAATAAAACACCACAGTAAAAGCCACAAACTCTCAGGGCAGGAATGCACCTCCCCTCCGCTGACTGAGTCTCAGTCACCTGACCTGCTTCCTCCTCCCTCACCTACGTGCTCAAAGCCCTAATTAGCATTGGCAGAAGATGCATTCTGGGACCTGAACCAAACTCCAGAAAGAGCCCTCTGCCCTTTGTGAACAGCAGTAATAGCAGTGGGAGCAATAATAACACAAGCAGCAGTAACGGGAGGGCTGAAGAAGACACAGCCTGCCTGAAAGAAATCACCTGTGGGCTGTGGTCTTGCCATGATGTAACACAATGCCCTATCAGATATCTATAATGCTGGAAAATTATCTCCTAAGCTGGCTCATTTGTAAATGAGAGGGTTCAACTTGATCTTTTGGATGCCTTTGGGCTGCAGCAGCTGGAGACGCTAATGTTTCCTGCCTGATGTTTTAATGGAAGGCTGGCGAGCCAGCGGGTGGTGACAGCTCCATGGTGCCACCTCGCTGCACTTTGAGACACTGCACCATGATCTCTGGCTTGCTCTGCTTGCGCAGGCTGCAACATGTCAGTGGCCGCAAAGCCCTTCTCAACTGGCCAGTGCCTGACTCTGCTCCTACGTTCACTCTCCGGACAGTCCTGGAAATGAATCTGCACGCCCTTAGCTCAGTCACCCGTGAGCCAAGGACTCAAACATGCACACTCGGGCCCCCACATCTCCTAAGCCTCAGACCTCTTGTCCTACCTCTTGCCAGAGAGTCAACAGGCTTCACAGACATCACGTGCCCAGAACTGAAATGCTGGGCACGTCCCTTCACCCCTGAAATTCTCTTTCCAAACATGGATTCCAGCGCCCGTGCAGCACAGAGCCTTCGTTCGACCTTGTCACAGGGGCCCCCGGCCACACAGCCACACTCAGCACCTGCCCCAAAGCACTCCCAGCTGGATGCTGGACACTCATCGTCTCTGACATCACCATCTGAGCTGCTGTCCTGGAATTCGCCTCCGTGGCAGCCACGCATCCTTTCCAGTGCTTTGCTCCACCCTTCCTTTTAGAACACCATCACAGGCAAACCTGCCTGTGACTCCCGTTGCCTAGAGAAGTCCAGGTGAAACTCTTCCCCACTACACTCGGCTGCCCCAGGCTCATCTCTCTACTTCCTATCTCAGGTCGCAGCTCCTACCACCCCAACCAGCAGCCTGCCCTACGGCCGTAGCTGCACCTCCGCATACCCTGGCACAGCAGAGCAGCCATGCTGGCTGCTCCTACACCTGCGCACCCTCCAAGTGTCCTTTTAAGACCCAGTTCTCTCTTCTGCTTGGTCTTTCTGACTCTCCCCCTCCCCCTTCTGTCCTCCCTCCCCCCGCCCCCGGCATTGTGGGAACACCCTGACTACCCAGCCTGCCTCTCTGCATGGCCTCCCCACAGCCTTGAGTTTCCAGAGTCCAGGGACTGTCACTCACATGTTTGCCCAGTGCCCGGGGGACAGCCTGACTGACAGGAGGCACTCAGTGTCTGTTGAATGGAAAAAGGAGGAAGAAAGAAGGAACGGTGCTCCTGTCCCCAAACCCTGCTCATTAAAGGTAGCCTGAGACCTGGCACGTCAAATTGGCCTGATGCTCAGGGTAACAAAAACCCAAAGTCAACGTGGCACTGTCCTCCAGGCCTCTAGGACCTCACAATTTGATGGTGACAGTTTGATGAGCAACCCTAAGCATTCGTGTGTCCCCAGTAGCCTGGAGTTTGTAAATCTCTGAGCAAGTGCCGTTCTGAAGTGCTTCATAACCTTTCGGGAAAGGCGACACTTGCCTGTGCGGTCCTCACCAATGCTGGGGTCACGGTGACTTGCTCTTGGTCCAGCATCTCTCCCAAGGCCACTCATCCCTGCCTCCTGCCTCCAAGAAGAACCTAGCACTCTAGCACACGTACTCAGTGGGACTGCAAAGGCACTGCTGGGAAGCCTGGGGCTGGGTTTGCTCTTCATTTAAGGACGAGTCTACAGCACTCTTGCTGGCATTGGAAGAAGGCTAGATTCCTGCCCTCCAATTCAGGCAAGGCATCCAGAGAACAAAGAACCGGCTGTCCATCCTCCAGGGCCAGCCTCCTTGGGATCATCCCTCAACCTTGGCTTTCACCCTGTATGTCTCCCCGTGAGCCAGTGCTGTGGGATTCCCCCAACCCACAGGCTTGGCCTGGCCAGAGCCGGGTGCCTGTGATCGCACTGCCCAAGCCCCTCACCTCTCAGCATGGTCCATCGGGGGCGGCGATTCCTGGGTTCCCCCCTGCTCCTGCCGTTCCTGCTGTCCGCGTGGCACATGGCTCAGCACCGGGCCCCAGGCAAAGGCCAGCAGCAAGCAGCACCCCAACACAAGTCCTTGTCCCTGGGAGCCCATCTTCCCAGCGTGCCCTGGTGGAAAAGAGACAGGGGAAGGCATCTGGTTAGGAGGGACCTCCAAAGAGACACGGCCAAGGAACCCGAGGTGTCATCCAGCCCCACAACACCAGAAATGTGCAAACACACACTCCCTCAACACACTTATACACTCATACACATACACTCATCTGTACACACACACTCTACCGCCACTGGGATGGCACTGAGGTCCCACCGGACAGGGCTGTCATTCCCCGTACAGCCTCTCCAGAAGTAAAGTCTATCAGCCTCTGAGTATGACCCCCAAGTATGATTGTTCACCACCCCTCTCAGGCCAATGAGCAAAATCCCAAAAGAGTTTTGACCCATCACCATCTGTGACTAAGCCACACCGGTCCTTCCCTTGTGAGGGTAGGTAAGTAACAAGTGGCTACAATCTGCTTCCTGCCACCAGAGGGTGTACAGTGAGTGTCCTCCAGCAGCTGATTTAGGAAAGGTCATGGTTCATCCAAGCCAAGCGTGCCTCTCCCACTGATGGTTCTTTGGGCACCAGCCTGAGATGGAAGCCTCCTCTTCCAGGATCCAGACCTCCCTCTAGGAAGAGGTGATGGTTGCGGGGGAGGGGTCCCAGTGAGCCCACTGCAGACAGAGCTCAGACTTGAAACCGTCAAAGCAGCCCTTGCTTTCTCTGTGAGTGGCGTCACCCAGGCTGCCTGGGCAGTCAGGTGGTCCACAGGCCTGGAGTCACGACTCACTGTGCTTGGCTGTTCCAGGCATGCTGGAGAGGACCACCATCTCGCTACCCAGTGAGTAAACTGAGGTCCGGAGGAGTAAGAACTGCCCTGTCCTTCAATCCCTCCCAATATCCCTCCCATATTGAAGAGAAATTAAAATCCTGAGACAGATTTCTCTTTCTCAGTAATCACAGACCCACCAAGTGCTGCCTTTGGCTCCTCCTGGGAAGTTATGGAGCCCTCTCTGCCATTCTGTGGCTCCAGCTTATTTTTTTAAGAGATTTTTATTAGAATTTATCCAAAATTACACAAGCTTACAGGCCATTACACAAACTTACAGACCATAATGCATTGTACTTTTTGCTTGTAACAACGAACAACGTAAACAACCACACAGATGCAGTATTAAGTCGCAATGACATAAAGTTGACTGTAGTACCTAGTGTGTGTGTTATTGTTTTAAATTTGGGTTATTAGGTTCTTGTTTTTAGGATATTTGTTTTGTTTTGTTTTGGTTTTGGTTTTGGTTTTTTGGTGCTGAGGATCAAACGCAGGGCTTTGTGCTTGCAAGGCAAGCACTCTAATCACTGAGCTAAATCCTCAGCCCCTTTAGGATATTTTTATTTCTCTGAATTCCCATTCCCCTCTCCCTTTGCCCTCTTTTCATTCCCTTGGACCCTTTGCCTACTGGGTGAGATCTATCCCCTCGTCTTTTGGTATCCATTATTCACCATTTTCTTTTGTTTGTATTTCGCCTCTCTCAAATGAGGGATACCATATGATATTCCAGTTTGTGAGTCTGGTTTATTTCACTCAACATTATCTTTTCCAGGTCCATCCATTTTCCTATAAATGACTCTAATTTGTCATTCTTTATAGCTGAATAGTATTCCATTATGCAAACCAGTACAACCACTATGGAAATCAGTATGGAGATGTCTCAAAAGCCTGAAAGTAGAAATCCCATACAACCCAGCCATTCCCCAATAGATATCTTCCCCAAAGACCTAAAGATATCATACTATGGCTCCAGCTTCTTGGCTGTGGCTTTCTCTCCACAGGTGAGCGGGCTCACTCCCCCAGCTGCAGAGTCTTCCAGCATCTCTGCCCTCTGGGACCCCAGGGCCGCCCACGAGAACATGGCAGAAGGAGCTGCGGGTGGAGCCCAGCCGTCCTGCGGAGCCTCGGCATGTAGGCTGTGAGAAAGCTGGCCCCGCTGCACACACCCAGTTCAGTCCCCATGTCCCCTCTGGTTCCCCCGCCATCCCCCACAGGGCTCCCACCTCTGGTAACCAGCCAGTCATTTTTCCCAAGCGTCAGGGCCCAGGGACTTCCCAGTGACCAGCCCCCAGGAAAGTACCTGACACTACCCTACCACTTGCCAAAGAAACAATGTGTATATACGTTAATTTATAAACATATATTTAAACGACCTATCTGCCTATCTATCCCATCTATCCATCCATCGTCTCTCTCCAGGCTCCTGGGCAGGGCATGTCTGACTCTCCCCAGGCTGCCCCACTCTGCACATACCTGGTCCTGTGGTCCAGCCCCTGCTCCTCCAGCTGTGCGATGCACACCAGCAACCCCTGTGAAAGTGCAGCCTGAGACTCAGTGAATCCAGGGCAGAGCCTTGGGGTTCTGGTGCTGCCCGTGCTGCTGGGGCATTGACCCACTTTGTGTACCAGGCTCAAGACACACCCCACGCCCCTACCTCCTGGCACCTGTCCACTGGCCTGTAGTCTTCCTCCTTGGCCAGAAGCACCCTTTGTCCTCCTTTCTCTACTGATGGCCCAGGCTAACAGGACTGACTCCTGCACCAGGCACAGCAATAAGCATCACTTCAAGGAATCCTCACCACCCTGCTAGTCAGGATTGGGTGTGAGGACATGTCCTCATCCCTCCTTTCAGTCCCATCAGAGACCTCATGTGGACCTTTGGCAGACCCTTGAAAGAGAAAATATTCTTTTGTTCTAATATCAAATCTGTAAATGAGAAAGCAGAGAGGGCAAGTGAATTAGCCCAGGACTCTCCAAGTCTTAGGTAAGCGGCTGCACTTGAACTCAGATAACTGACCGCAGGAGACCCCAAGTCCTGCCTGTATTGTCAGGAGCCCCGTCCACTGTGTCATGCTCTTCCTGCAGCCTTCCCAGACCCCAACCTGTGCAAGCCCACTCTCTCTCCTTCCTGGTTTTGTTTTTCATATTGTCTGGGACTACGGAGTTTTGCTTGGCCTGTACCATCCTACCCAGCAAGCCAGTGCAACCTCCTTCCAGCCTGTGATGTCCCCTGTCCACCCCCGATCAGCCAAGCATCTTGCAGCACCCTGGCCTTCACTGGTGCTCGACAAATATTTGTCAACCTGAGTTCTCTAAATCTGCTTATTTCTCTATTTCTGTATTTCCTGTTTTTTCTTAACACCTTAGTAATTGCTCTTTTTTTCTTTTAATGTTACGCTTGCATCAGTGAAAAAAAGCTTTCCTTTCTTTAAACTCTTTTTTTCCCCCTGAATCTAAAATAATATGCATGCATTTCAGAAAAATTGGGGGATGACAACAAAAGGAACTGCACAGCTCCTTTGGATAGTTCTACCCCACAGTGTCTTGGCCATGGCACTACCAGCACTTGGGGCGGGACACCTGGAAGCCATCCCAACTATTGTAGGATAGAGGCAGTACCCCAGGCTCTGCTCACTAGATCCCACTAGATTCTCCCTCAAGCTATGACAACCAAAAATTCAGACATTTCCCTGTGTCTGTCCCCTGGAGGGGTGAAAGTGCCCCCAGCCAAGAACCAATGCTGTGTCCCCAATGGAATCATCCTCTAGACTGTTGGTATGGCTCTTTCAGGTCGAGAAATGGAATTTTCTACACCTTGGCCAGAAGAGATGGGGTCCGGGACACAGGTTAGCAATGAGAGCACAGTGGTGGGGGTGGGATAGGGGACAGCTAGGCAGGCAGGCAGAAGCTCGGGCTGATGGACTGAGGGCCACCCTCCTGCTTGGAGCCAAAGCAAACCCGGATTGAAGACTTTCCTCTTCAACAAGAGCTTAAGAAAGATTTTACCAAATCCCACAGCAAAGTCAGCATGATGACATTATGATCATTTTAGTCACCTTTGGGCAAGAACAGTATTGCCTAACAGCTGGCCACACTTGGCTCCAAATCACTGTGAGTGATTTCCAGCAAAACAAAGTCTCTCTACAAAGGGTGAGGCTGCGCCCAGCAGAGCTATCTGGAGAAACGTGCTCTCCACAGCGAAGGCAAGTCCAGGGAGGGGGTCCCAGACATCCTGACCAATGGCGGGCTGCCCTGGTAATCCAGACCCACGTAGTCCTATCTCCAGGCTGTGTTGCGGTCAGAGCAACGGAACACAGTTCCAGCATGACTCAGGTCTCGCCTTTCCCTCATCCTGTGAACACGAGCCCAATTCCATGCTAACTGTCCTCTT
This sequence comes from Hystrix cristata, assembly GCA_004026905.1. NCBI lineage: Eukaryota > Metazoa > Chordata > Mammalia > Rodentia > Hystricidae > Hystrix > Hystrix cristata. The sequence goes on along the minus strand of PVJO010017734.1, from coordinate 14,378 downwards.
ACTTCTCCAACTAGGCCCCTCATGACATGCAATGCAGCTCCTCAGCCCCCTCCTCAACCCGCTCTATCTCATCCACCTTGACCTCCCCTCAACAAGAAGGGAACCCCCACCCCCCCTACCCCATCCCCCGCCGCAGGAGGAGGAAATCACCAACTCACAGGACCTGGAGGAGGGCAGGAAATCTGAGGACACTTCCGGGCGGATGGCTTTTATCCCCTCACAGACCTCCTACGGGTGTGTGGTGAATCCTTCAAGGAGACAATATTCATCCACAAGTGCAAGATTCCTTACATGTGTTTAAAATCGGCCCTATTGTTTTCTAGCCCACATGTACACAGTCGTGCTGGCACACTGACGTTGACTCCCAGAGCGCAGGGATCGCCTGCTTGGTTTTTGCCTTGGTGCCCCACCCAGCCCGGTGCCATTTCACAAAAGCATTCTGTAAACGCTATTTTCTTCCTTTAATCCTTGTGGTGTAGGCAGCTGTTCTGAGAGGCAAGAAACCTATAATCTCGTTGAATTGAAAGGAGCCTCGGAAGGCAAGTCCAAGCTGCCCTCTGAGCTGGCAAGTTAACCCAGGCAAGGTGTACTGAATACTCCTCATTTGCATGGCATTGTGCAGAGATGGAGAGGAAGTGAGTCAAGGATAAATAACTATATTCCCTGACCTCAGCAACACTACAGTCCAGAGAGGGAAGCAGACACATACCAAGCTCAAGACTGTATGGCCAGAGGTAGGTTACAGTGGAGAGTGGAGTGGGGTGCAGCTCAGTGGCACAGCACTTGCCTAGCATGCATGAGGACCTGGGTTCCATCCCTGCCACCCCAAAATCTTTAAAAAAATTTTTTCTGTGTTTAAATCCCCAGTTACACCAGCCATATTGCAGCCCTGGACAGCATCATGTAGCTCATGGCTACCATGTTGGAAAGTGCAGAATAGAACATTTGGATTGTTGCAGCCACTTTTCTTGGACAGCTCTGTTCTAGATTAAAATAAAGTTAGCAGTGGAAGAAGTAGGAGCTGTGAACCCTCAACAGGCCAGAAATCTGGGAGTCATTCAGATGCTTCCCTGTCCCACATGCGGCATATCTAATCTATCCCCAACCTTCCTCAATGGTTCCTGACTGGCCCCTCTCCTTCCTGCCATTGACCTGAATCAGATGCTTTCCAGGGGCCCTGGCCATCTCCCACACCTCAGCCATCCAAGGCAAACAGTTTTGGCTTTTTCTAGGACCTGGACACCACCCCAAAGTTTGACATGTACCTCCCGAGGAAGCTTGGCAGAGAGCAGGACTTTATTCCACCCTTCATGGCCTGCAGGTCATGAGTGTCATGTAGCTTAGTATTGGACCCCTCCCAGTTTCAACACAGTACCACTGACTGACCCCACAGCCACCGCTTCTCACCCTACCTGGCCTCCTTTGCCTCCCGAAATCCTCTCCCCAGTTGCAAAATCCTGAGTTGCCCACTCTTGGCCGTGATGCCTGGTGGGTTCTCTGAGCAGCGTAGACCTCTCCAGTTGCTGTAGCAGAGTATAGATACCAGGGTGCCAAGAAAGAAAAAGTACCGTATTGAAGCGTTCCTCTGACCTGATGACCATCAGGATTTCCTGACATGGGACATCTGTTCTCAGCCCTTTTCTTCTCCCAGAAGTCATTGGTCACATTAATTGCTCATTTCCCAAACTCCCAAACTTTCAGTGGGCAAGAGGGAGGCAGAGTGCCTTCTAGTTAACAAATGACACTTCTTCACCTCTTCCAGAAGGCTGTTCAATATCTAATTTCCACTTTATGACTAGGAAGCCCCAGCTGGTCTAGGACTCTCTCCCCCAGCCCCCACAGCAGGGAAGATTAGACCCCTAATTGAAGCAAAGCTGGGCAGCCGGAGGTGGCTGAGCCTCCTGGGAAGGTGTGGGTGTCCTTGCTCAGAATCATCCCCTTTCTCTCTCCCCGAAGCTGCTCCCTGTGTTGGGGAAGGAGGGTTTTTTGGTTTTGTTTTGTTTTTTGTTTTTTAAGGTTTATGCAGTTACCGCCAAAGCCCAAGTGAGTCCAGGGATGAAGAAGGCAGGTTCTTCCGGAGCATAGAAGTCAGGTTTGGTCTGGGGCAAAATGGTGAAGAGGGGAGAGACTGAGAATTCTGCTGTCTTAAACATCTCCCTCCTCTCTGGGGCAATTGTACCTTGGCCAAGGAGACGTACCTGGAGCAGAGAGCAGGACTTAGTCTCAGCTTCTGCCCAGGGCCTGCAACCAGGCGGCCACGTGGGCTGCCAGGCATCAGGCCGTGGAGGCACCTGGCCAGCTGGGCCTCTGAGCTGCAATGGCGGGCCAGGGGGAACAAAGATGTCCTTGAGTGGAGCAGCTGTCCTCAGGTCACCTCCCAGCTGGACGGCCTCGGGCAGCAGGCTGGCCCTCCTTTCGGAACCGTGTGAGAGAGAAGAGCCGCAACCACCCTTGCCAGGAGCCCACTCTGCAGGTGGCCTGGCGCACTGCCCACTTCCCCAGCACCAGCAGTGGTGCCACCCTGGGGGCTGACTGCTCCGGAGACAGAGGGAGGAAAGAACCCGGGAATTCTGTGGCCTGGGACACCGCCACATTCAGCCCTCTACAAGCAGCAAAAGCGCCTTTGTCTGGTTGCCTCACTCGGGCCTGGACATCCCCAAACATTTTATAGGCGCCTCCTGAGGAAGCTCAGCAGAAGATGGAGTATTGGCCCAAACCTACTGGCTCCTGGTCAGGAAGACAGTTGGCTTAGCATCCACCGGTCCTCCGCCTGCAGCTCAGCCCTCCTGCTCTCGCCAAGGCCACCGACGACCCTGCCAATACCAAGTTCTCTTCTGAGTTCCTGTGTTGTGAGCGCTTTAAACACCTGGCAGTGTGGACACCCCTTCATCCGGCCCAGGCCCAGGCTTTGTCCTTCCTGATCGCTAGACAGCCGCTTTCCAGGGCTTCATCCCCGACTCCCAGCGCCTCCTGGTCTGAACCCTCCTTCTGCCTGTCTTGATCCACACCATGCCTTCCACTGACAACACCCCACTCTTGCTCCCCACCCACGTGGCGCTGAGCCCAGGCCTGAGCTCTCCAACACTCCAGCCACGTGGAGCTATTTCAACTAGTTAAGACTAAGCAAAATAAAGTATTCAGTGCTCGGCCACAGGAGTCACCGTCTCGGTGCTTAAGCGGCCAGCGGATGACATCAGGCTGATAGGACCCTTCCACTGTGGCCAAATGTGCCCATCCGGGCTCATCTCCAGCTGTCTGCAGGACACCTCCTCTCCGCCCTGCCACGACATTCCTGCACCCTCACTTAACTCATTCCTTCCTCTCTTGCCCTCCATCCTTGCTTCTCCTAGGATGGGCAGCTTAGTAAAAGACAGTGTCCTTCACAGGGCCTAGGGCCCCATGCTGGCAGTCCAGGAACTGGAGACCCCTACCTTTCTGCCCCTGCTGTATCTAACCCATTGCAATCATCTTGAAGATGCCCTCTCTGCCCCTTGCCCTCCGACGCCATGTCTTTCCCATCTCTTCTCTGCCTCTCACCTGTCTTCCGAGATACTTCCAAAAGCAGCTTTCAAAAATGCAAATATGTGCCACCGCTGATTTCCCGGGCCTCACCAACTCTGATGTCTAATTTTCAAGGCAGCTTGAACTCTACCCTCACCTTTCAGTCAACCCCAAGTAGCAAAGCCATCATCCAAATGGGACCCACAAAAGCCTAGAGTGTTCGAATCTCTCTGTAACATAGACTGTGGAGAGGAATCTAGGGAATACCACTGTCATCAGAAGGCTGAATCCTGGTGCAGCTTGGCGCTGTCCTTTCCCCAAATCTCCTCCACCCTGAACTTGCCAAATGCCCTGCTTCCCAAAGACAGTCCAAGCCCATGGTTCTGTCAGCCAAGGTTGCAAACCACCTAACTGCCCAAGCAGACAATCTGATTAGATAAATTACAGTACATTCATATCATGAAAAACAAAAAAACAAGGTGGTCGATCAGAAGCAAACTCAGCAGTAGGAAGGGGTGGGGATTGTGGCAGACCAGGAAACATCCACTTGGTATAAACGCATTTAATGAAAAAAAGAAGCAGGGCTTCACGGCTCATGCTTGTGATCGCAGCACTCTGGGAAGTTGAGACAGGAGGATTGCAAGTTCAAGTCCAGCCTGGACAATTTAGAGAGTTAGCAAGACTCTGTTTCAAAATAAAAAATAAAAGGGCTGGGGCTCTAACTCAGAGTGAAGGCTGTGGGTTCAATCCCCAGTACTGGAAAACAAACAAAAAAAAAAAAAAAAGAAGAAGAAGAGAGGGAGGAAGAAAGGAAGGGAAGAAGAAAAGGAGGAAGGAGAAGGAAGGGGTTGGAGGTAGATTCGACCAGCAGCAAGCAGCAATTTCTGTAAATAGGTAACTATTTATCGACATGGAAAGATGTTCACACAAATGGCAATGAGTCAAAATGTAGGCTGAAAACACACATGCACAGATAACACACACGTGCAGATATACACACGCAACCTCAACAGCTGAGGGCCACCCACCTGGCTGCTAACGACACTTAGCCGTGGGCGACAAGAACATGGCTGTTTAACATTTTATTCGGGCTTCTCTGTTTTTTTTTCCCCCTATAACAATCACATATTTTTTTCCACAGTAAAGTGCACATTATTTTCCACTTAGAAAAATGACAAATAAACTCCACCCTGGGGACTAAGGGAGCATTTTGTTTATTCCAGGGAACTCCACTCTACACATAGAAAAGCAGATGACAGGGAGGTGGTGGGTTTTGGTGATCCTGGGACACACTCATGGCTCATGTAGAACCATGAGGGTTATAACTGATCTGGTACTAAAGCCTCACATTCTTCCACTCATTTGCTCCACCAGTGTTCATCGAACACCTTTCTCCATAACAGACAGTGGGTTGGATTCTTGGGACACAGAGGATAAGAAAACGCCCTATGTGCATGCAGAGCTCGGGTTTAGGGTACCCATCGACTTAGCTTGCTAGTTATGGCTGGAACAGCAGCAGCCATCTTTGGTTTAGACGGAAATATCCACCAGTCGAACCCCTGCACCCCTTCACTCATCAGAGTATTACCGAGCACCTACTGCATGCCAGGGAACCCTAAGTGTCTTCATTGCCGCACTGCACTGAGATCTCCCGAATGCCAGCCTGCTGGCACTGTAATGCCCAGTACTGGAATTCATTTTTGGACTCAAGCAGACTCCCCAAGAGCAGCCAACCCCCACCCCACACCTTCAAATACGAGGAGCTTGGGCACTGTGCCCCTTGGGGGTGCATTTTTAGGGTCCTGCTTTTGCAGGGTATAGAATGAACAGCACACTGGCATGCTCTGAATAAGAGGGGTGCATCTGTAAGTCCGTTCCCACCCCCAAAGCCCCCAACCCGGGGGGGTTGCAAAAGAATCTGAGCCCACATCCCACAGGGAGGAAGGAAATGGGTGAGGAATCGTGCTGGCAGGACAAGAGCATATATGCTGGGTCTGCTCATTCCTTAGGGGCCTTTCTGAGGTCAGTCATGGGTGGGAGCCACCGGAGAGGCCGTATGCAGGAGCAGAGGACAGAGCAGAAAGGAGCAACATTGGTGGGGCATCGGCTCTAGCCTCACCCAGCTCTAGCCTCACCCAGCTCACCAGCAGCTAACCTGTCTCAGCAGCCTCGATCCTGAGTCCCCTCAGTCTAGAACCTTCAACCAGTCAAGTCCCACAGAGAGCTTATAGGACCTGAGTTTTGCCTATGTAGATGGATCTTAATGGCACCTTGGAGACCAGGGCTTAATGCCAGAAGACCCAGGAGCCCCATGGCCACCCCAAACCCATCCAGGTCCTCCCATCTCTCACCAGAACCCAGAACCCCTCGTCCCCAGCTCTGAGGCCCCGGAAACTTGCATGACACAGTCCCAGGCCCAGCTTGACTTCTGGCCTGCACCTGCCTAAACCCACCCAGGACTGGCAGCTTCCCCAGGCTAGGTCCTCTTCCTTCCTGGTCCCCAGGGCAGAAGGCAGCTGGAAACCAGATGTTCCAGTGGGGGGGTATTCTAGCATGTGTGGCTCCAGCAGCATCCAGGAGTACATTTGGCCAAGCCCTGGGCACTGAGAGCTTGGCTTCCCCATGCTCCACTGCACCTGGCTGCTTCTTTCCTGCCCTCACCTGGGCTCCTGCTGCCTTGCCCACCATCTTGTTCATCTCCACCTTGTTTCTACAGGAGCCGGGAAGGTCAGACACTAGGGTCCATCCAGCCCATGAACAAGACACAAATGGGGGGCTGGGGATTTAGCTCAGTGGTTAAAGCGCTTGCCTTGCAAGCACAAGGACCCGAGTTCGATCCCCACCACCAAAAAAAAAAAAAAAAAAAATGGGGAGCTGGTATCAGGCAAAGACTTCCCAATACCCATCCTGGGCAGGTGGGGGTGTCCCAGGAGGGGACCATGGGCCTGCAGGGGTCTCAGAGGCAAGGCAAGCGACTCCCACCATGGACAGTTAAGGCCATCTCTAGTGCCCCTGCCAACACCCAGTTCTGGAAATCAGATGTAGGCAAAATGGAGCAGCCTGAGGGAGTGCAGATGCAACTAGATCCGCCCCTGTCACCAGGTACCAGTGTCATACACCTGCACCTTGACTAGGACCCCGAGGCCTCGTCCTTGCTCTCAGCCCCCGTCCTTCCCCAGGGACAGAGTTGGCAGCAATTCAGCACTTCACCGTGGGGACTGGGGAGGAGGAAAAGAGTCTGAATTCTGCACATCTGCATGTTGTGGTTAGACTCAGGACAGGCGCTGCCGGGTAAGGAACTAAGCTGGATTCTGGGCAGGGCTCTGAGACACAGGGATGGAGAGGAGGGCCTGCTGGGCTGCCCTGAGAGAATGTGGAAGGAAACACGAGCAGGGCTAGATGGCACCCCGCAGACTGCTCTCTGAGGTGGGTGGACCACTGCGCATACCTCAGGAGGGTCCTGGAGGCAGAGTCTTGTCCAGACACTGCCTTGTGTCCCTTGACATTAGCAGAGAGCAGATTTCGGTGGGTAAAAGAGAGAACAATAACCAGGCTCACCCATGAGAAAGTTAAGCCACCAAGAGGAAGAGCATTGGGGTGCTGCCCCGACTTGGGAATCTCCAGGGCTCTGTGGGGAAACTGAAACTGCTTCTCCGGTGAACAGCCCTTTCTCTCCCAGGAGGGTGGATGGTCAGGAAGAGTCGGCCTTGGGCAATCAGCAGCCGGGACTGCAACCGAACATCTCCTCCTTCCTGCCCTTCCGGCCTCACACTGTCACCCCGCCTTCCCCAGAGCCCTGGAGCCTCGGCCACCCCCAGCCCCAGGAAGCAGCACCCACAAAAGGGCCTGACCTTGGAGGATGAGACACAAATGGGAAGCTGGTGTCCACTAAGGACACCCTGAGGCACTACAGTTGCTATGAAATTCTTTCATCTTTGTTTTGATGGGTGAAGTTCAATGCCAGAATATTTGGTTTATGAGTCATGCTAATTACAGCGGGGGGAAGGCACCAAGAAGAACAACACAGAGGAGTATGTTCCAAAAAATGTAATGCTGTGCTGGTTGCCCCGAATAGGGAGGTGACGCCCCAGGAGTGAGGAGGGAGCTGCCCGTGCCAGGGGCTTCCTCAGGAGGTGTCCTGCCTGGCTGGCTGGGCTGTGGTGTCCTGGGGCTGGACAGGCTTCCTGGGCCCCATTCCTGTCTCCCTGAACCTCTGCTCCCTGGGAACACTTGGCATCAAGGGAACTCAAGATGGCAAGAGGAGAGGAAAAGGTCAGTGTCCCTGGGAGGCAGCCCTGTGGTCCTTCCCACCCTGTAGCTTTCTCTGATGACAGCTGAGTAGGGGACACAAGAGGCTCAGGTTCCGGCCTCAGCTTGGGGTGCTATGCTCAGTGTCCCCAGCTGGGTGGAGTGTTCCAAGCATAGTCTTGGGCTGAGGATTTAGCTCAGCGGTTAGAGTGCTTGCCTCATAAGCACAAGGCCCTGAGTTAGATCCCCAGCACCAAAAAACGAAGAAAAATAAATAAATAAATAAAAACCACCAAGCATAGTCTCAGGGGCTTTAGACACAGGCTAAGGCCTGGGCTCCTTCCATCCATTTCTTCTGCGACCTTTGAAGCCACAGCCCCTCTGAGCCTCTCCTGGGTGGGAGCTCTCTTAACAGAGTTGTTGACAATCAACAAATCCATGGCTGCCATTACTCTTCCTCAGACTGCTGCTACTGGGTCATCTCTTGCTCTCAAGGCCTGAGGAGGGGAGTGGGCACCCTGGTTGTTCTCCGCCCTCCATGTCCACCTCTCGCTTTCGCTCCTGCCATGACAGGGACTGAAGTGGAGAGAGCCCTTCTTCCCTGCTGCACACAGCACAGTCAGCTGCGTCTGTTTGTGACTTCGCACATGGGCTGCACAGCCTGCCAGGAGTGCGTACTTTCTGCACTCTAAAAAGTAGAGCCTGAGTAGTCTCTAACAGTGTCACACACTCCCAGGGGATTCTGAAAGTTGTTTCTCCAGACACTTCTCATTTCCAAAGTTTGGGAAAGTGTGCCCCGTGGCCATTCCTAGAAACTAAGTGAGGTGGAGGAGGCAGAAGGGAATCACAGCCGGCGGTTCCCCCTCCACCCTTCCAAGCTGAGACAGGTCGGGACCGTGACAGCGCCTAAAGCACACAGAGGGTCTGCAGAAAGGGCAGGCCCCAGGATCCGACAGGTGGGGGCCCCCTTTATCTGTAGGGGTGCCCTGGAGAGCTGGGTGGCAGCTGGTGGCACTGCCCAGGGCAACTCAGTGACTGCAGCCATAGACCAGTGTCCCTCTCATACTAGCTTCTCTTCCTGGGAGGGTCCCCAAGGAAGGGACAACGTTTTTTCCCACCCAAGCTGGAGGGCAGCAAAGAACACCAAGGCTGTCAGATGAGGGGCCATGGTCCACACATCCTGTGGAGGACTGAGCTGACCCAAGACAGCACAAGGCAAAGCTGGGCCTCAGGTGACCCAGGTGACATTGGGGAAGGGGCCCTAGTGATGCAGAGGTGGCCCTCGGCACCATTCTTTAACTTCTCACAGCCTCAAAACAAGCACCAGAGAAGAGAAGCAAGATAAACACCCCACAAAACAGTGGGGAGAAGGTAGTTAGTCCTGACAGCATCCGTCTGCAAAAAGTCCACCTCCTCTATAGTCAGAGGCAGGCACTGCTGATGACTCTGGGCAGAACATGGGTTGTGTGCAGAGTGTCAGCCTCGGCGCACACAAGCCTCTTCCCAAACTTCTGCTCTCTTAGCCAAATGACCCTTCTCACCCTACTCACTGACCACCCTGACAAAGGCGTCTGCTCTGCCAACCAGGCTGAGGCCATGGAGAGAGGAGCGGGCGGCACCAGGTCCCTCCCGGGTCCTGCCAGCCGGGCTTACCTCCTTCAGAGCCGAGCCGGCTCCACCAGCCGCGTCCTCCGCTGCCTCTCCCGGCTTTCCCAGAGCCCGTTACACCATCTCCCAGCGGCTGAGCCTCCTCCCCGCCAGGTCGGAGGGGTTGGGGAGCCTCGACAGGCTTGTCAAGGAGACAGAGCAGGGAAAAAGCCCCTGGGGAAGAAGGCTCCAGAGGGATGGGGGTGGGGGTGTGAGCAGCAACAGTCCTACCCCGGCACCTTTATCTCCCCGGCTGACTCCAAGGTCTCTTTGGCCAGAGCGGAAACGTGGTTTCTCGAAAGTAAAGGAAGAGAGGAAGAAAGCAGGACAAATACGTAAAGAGCAAACCCCAGCCAGATGTGAGCTGCTGAGGAGCCTAGAACGCTCCCAGCGCATTTTATCCAAACAGCAGCCGCCAAGGATTAACTGTGTGTGTGCCCGGCTGGCCGGCTGGCTGCCTGGCCGGGCCTCCCTGTACCTGGCAGCCTGAGGCCCCAGCCCAGGCTGGGGATGAGAGTGCCTCTTCTGTGTGTCCAGAGGCCCGTCCAGATGTGGAGGTGGCTGGGAGCCCAGGACAAGGATACCCACACAGGGCGGGGGCATCCAGGAAGGCTGAGCCTCCAAGTTACTTGCTGGTAGGGGGATGGGCTTCAAGGAACTCAGGCATCGCCTAAGGACAACCCCAGGTCCAAACTGTGGCAGAGTCACTCTGTCCCATGGGGGCTCCACCTGGGGTCCAGGGACCAGGCCAGGTTTGGGGGAATCCATGCACTCCATCACGGAATGCCAGACAGTGTGCATATCTTTGTGTGTTTTTGGAAGGTGACAGATCCTCAGAGTCTGGAGAACTCCATAATGCAAACATGAGGGCAGCCCCAGCCCAGGAAGTTTAGAGACCACCCCCCCACCCCTCAAGCAGTGGAGGAGGGGCCTTGCTCAGTCCCCATCAGGCCACTCGCTTCCTTGAGATGAAAATGAACATTTTCTCAACTTACACAAATGTCCTTTGTGAACAAGTGCTTGAGCTGCTTCCTATGCCAAGTGCTGCCCCAGGGTTCTCCGGAACTGTCCCTCTATTTTGTCCCCCCAAACTCTGAATCTGACTGATTTGTTCTAGATTCTCATCACACCACTTGGGGAGGAAGGATCCGGCCGGAAGAACCAAGCTGCTCTGACCATAGCAGAGTCCCTTCTTCGTTTCTTTCCAACCCGTGCTCCCATTCCCTCCCATCTCCTCCTGGGCTGGAGGCCACACCTGTACTTTTTGTTTTGTTATCGTTCTACTAAAGGCATCTCTCTCTCTCTCTTGCTACCTCTAGACAGGAGCCATAAAATTGGGGGTGCTGCATGATTTAGGATGTTTTCGACAAAACAAAAAGCCATGCTTGTTCTTCCTTGTCTTGGAATGTCCCCTCCTCAGCCACACTGACATCTGGAGGGGCTAAGAGAATCAAAAGGGGAGGAGGAAGCCTGTGTAGGTGTGATACCCACCAAGCATACTGTGTCACCCCAAGGCTGGGCACAGAATAACATTCGGGCAGAGCTGAGGATGGACAGATTTAGAAGGAGAAGGGGGAGGACTCTGGGTGGAGGGAGCAGCCTGTACGTGCTCAGCGGCCCCTCCAGAGACCCCAATTGCAAGTGCCAACCCCCTATGAGAAGAAGAAATGCTGCCAATCCTTCTGGTGCCAGGGGACACTTAAGGATACTTGGCGAGATTAAATAACCTTGTCTCCATTCCAGAAGTGACCTCCATGAGCCTCACAGACCTGAGGAGCGCTCACATTCCTTGGCCTGGTCTGAGGCCTGGCAAAATTTACATCCTCAGCTGCTTATCGACACAGGAAAATCCAGAGATAAGCTCTTATTCATTCCCGGAACATGAGGAAGTTTCCCGCCTGTGCACGACTGATGTCTCCTAGCTACTCTGCCCCAAACAGCCTGTGCAGCAGGGATAGCAAGGTGCGCAGCGTGAAAGGCAGAACCTAGCCAAGCAGGTGAGAGCTTATGCAGCCCTATGACACTGTCACCAGATGCCACAGGGGCAGGGACTCTTGAGGGTAGGAACTCCCTAAATGGGACGGGAAAGTTCCTGCCGGTCCTGCCCAGGAGTCTCCACTTAGTGAAGAGCCAGCCGACTGCAGGATTCACAAAGCTGGGCACTCAGTTCAAAAGGGGAAAAGGGGGCTGGGGATTTAGCTCAGTGCTTAGAGTGTTTGCCTCGCAAGCATGAGGCCCTGAGTTCGATTCCCGGTACCAAAAAAAAACAAAAGAGGAAAAGGCACGCAAGGTGGAAGATTTCTTTCTCTTTCCCCATCCAAGATGGCTTTGGTGTTGAGGAACTGAAAGACGCGTGTCTTTACCATGATCGCAAGACACACACTCGGAGGCCCCACACCCTGCAAAGCTCTAGAAATACGCCAAGTGATGGCGCCTTCTAACAGAGGCTTTGAGTCCCAGCTTGCGTCTTACCCTGACCCATCCTGGAGATGCTGTTGAAATTTGGGACCTTACTTTCCTTATCTACTGTCCAGAGATAGGTTCAAAGTCTCCTATCTGAAAGCAACTAGGCCGGATGTGTTCAGAGTAAGACACAAACATCACAGAAAGCATCGCACCCCAGCAGGCTGCAGGCCGCACTGGGCCCTCGGCCCTTGGCTATTTTGTGGTGGGAGAAATGAAGGCCATTCATAATCTCACAACAGTTCAAACCGCATAATTCTGTCAAACTTGTTTGTCCCAAATTTAGAGGGAAACCAGGTTTTCAGAAATTTTTGTATTTTGGGAATTTGGGATAAAGGATTGTGAATCAGTAGTGAATCGTTCTTTCATCACAATTAATAAAAGAGTTGGTGGAGTGGACACCAAGTACTAGAATGCTTGTGATAAATATCGTTAGTGTAAGTATAATAATTTTCTTCCTTCCCTTCTCTTAGGTTGAGCTCCAATAGCTCCCAAGAGATGAGAAAAGTGATTACTCATTTTCCTTAAGGCAGAAACAGGAGGGGGCAGCGTGACATTAAATTTGGCCAAAGGATCCCGGGGCTTCCCAAGACATTTGTGTGGGGCAGAAGACTCAGAGGCGTGGGAAATTCCAAGGAACCGAATCGAGGTTGACTCTCTAAGGCGCCGTCATCACAGCCAACAGGCAAATGGGCAAATAAATATTCACCAGGCCAGCTCCCAAACAACGCGAACCTGTGTTCAATAAAAGAAATAAAATATGTCACCAAACCGAAGAGCTTGCCAGGTTCCTAATGCCCTTTGTCATCAACTTCATTTCTGCTTTGAAATTGTAAGGAGGAGAGATGGAAAATTTGGCAAGCAAGGGATTCTCCTGCAAACTTGGTTTGCTTCCATCCCTGACATCAGCACCCCAAACAACCACAGCCAGAATGTTCTTGGTCTAGCCAACATCTTCCCTGCAAGTGTTAGGGCAAGAGTCACAGCAAACAACAGGCAACAAACTGAAACCACAACCAGCAGCAGGGCCTGGGGCAGACATCACGAGCCCTTGGATGGTGGCTCCAGGAGTCAAAGCCAACCAGAATCGGAGCCCCCTCCAAGGTCTCTCTCTAGTCTTCCCAAATGGGCTGCAAGCCAAACCCACCCTCACCCTTCCTGGGAGCTCATACTACCCAAATAGCCTGCACCCCACCCCCCACCCTGCCCTCAGTTCCTAAATATTCCCTAGCGGCTCGCTTTCCTCCAGCCAGGGCAGTTCAAGGGATGAGGCCCCAGAGACTCACAGACGAACATTCCCTGGAACCCCCAGCGCAGGAGGCAGTACGCTGCGTGCCCTCTCCTGTTTGGCAATTCCTCCCGCTCCCTAGGCATGTCAACACTACTTGCTGTGTCTGTTTTCTTAGGGCTGGAAAAAGTCATGTGACCTCGGTTACAGTCTGTAAGACACTGGGTTCCCGATAAGCACAGCATGTCATTAGTGGCAGGCAACGTGATTTTTTCCCACTGCAGCCCTCACATCCTGTCTTCCCAGCTATTTTGGGCCGGGCTGCCCAGTTATCCCACAAAGGCAGAGCCTTGTGTTGCAAACTTTTGAATTCCATTATGCAGGGCAGTGGCAGGCAGGCTGGGATTGGTGGCGTGCCTTGCCAGGGGTGGGAGTGGGGAGAGGCTCTCCAAAGATTCGGAGATGTTGCCGAGATGGAAGAGTGGAAACTTGGCAGGCAGACCCAGACCTCTGGCCGCTGGCCCAGGCTCATGGCTCCCAATGGCACAGCCATATTCTGGGAGGCTCGGGCAAGTGGAACTCAGAGCTGGCAGCTGCAAGAACAGACCAGGTTAATCTACTATGCTCTCCTGCGCCTCCATGCTGGCGAATGAACCCAGGTTCTATGTTCCCAGTCCTTATTTTGAGACAAGGTCTTGCTAAATTGTCCGCATTGGCTTTGAACTTGTGATCGTCTGCCTCAGCCCCCCGAGAAGCTGGGATTACAAGGGTGTGCCACCACCACACCTGGCCAATCGGCTTCCTTATGGCCTCAATTCTGGAGGAAACCACAAGCACAGAGTTCTCTATGCCTCAGTCTCTCCATCTCTTAACCATTTCTTCCCCTGTGCGTCTGATGAATGCTTTCAGTTACGCATAGGCACAGGCCCAAGGGTGAAGCAATAATCTACTTGATAAATAAAATAGGAGCGCCCCCTGGTGGGAAGCACAACCCTATGCATTTATGAAACCAACCGGAGTGGAAGGGAAGGAATAAATGAGTGAATGAATGGATTCCAGCGAAGAATGTATTGTCCTTTGCACAGAGTTGCAGAATCAAAAGGAGAGGAGTTCAAGAAGGAGGTGTCGGGGCTCTGAAAACAATACTCCAAACTAAGGCACTACAGTCGGGTGTGGTGGCACACACCTGTAATCCCAGCACTAAGGGAGGCTGGGGCAGGAGGATCACCGTGAGTTCCAGGCCAGCCTGGGCTACATAGTGGGCTCAAGACCAACCTTGACTATACAAAAA